>SKCR01013975.1:0-45142 GCA_019454045.1 Zanthoxylum bungeanum | reverse complement strand
CTGAAATTCAATGTGAGTATATTCCGCACCTCCTTTGATGTGTTCATATACGGTTTTTATGCATGATTTGTTGATCTTGGGACTTGATTTAAACTCCAACAATGGTATCAGAGCTTTTGTTGCATGAAAACCGAATTAGGGTTCTTGAGCAAATTTGGGGCTTTTTGATTTTAGCTTGATTCTGACAAATTGATTGTTCAATAATGTTGTATATGATTGAATTTGAGTTATATGTAATCAATTTGATAAAAAAAATTGATTGGATTGATTTTCCCCAATTTGCTTATTTTTGGTCAAAACTTTAATTTGGGTAAACTCGATTTAGGCATGATTTGGTTGAATTGTTTGATGAAGCATGCTTGAATGAGGTTGAATTGAAGTTGTGCATGATCAATTTTAAGAAAATTGGATTAGATCAATTTTCCCCAATTCTTTAGGTTGAACATGAAACTTGAAATGGGTTAAAATGTGTTTGAGCATGTTTAATTGAATTGGATGTTTAAGTATGCTTAGAAATGTTTAATTGAGATTGTGTGTGATCAATTTCGTGAAATTGGATTGGATTCAATTTTCCCCAAATTGAAGGCTTGGCCGAAAATTGCATAACCCTAATGTCTGGTATTTTTGTTGTTTGATTCATTGGATGAGTTAAACTGATTTGGGAAATTATGATTGTGGACTCAATTGGATTGAAACCGAATCGAATTGAAAACCCCTAATTGCCGAGACTTGAAAGCATGTCAATTGGGTTTGATTTTAATTGAATTGTGTTGGACACTATTGGTTGTTAAAGTGCATGATTAGTTAGACTAATTGATGTTTTAGAAATGTTAATTGGGTAATTGATTGTGTATTACACTTAGGTTAATTAATTGTGAAATTTGGAATTTTATAAGTTAATTAATTTGGGCTTGATTTTGGAAATTGGGCTTGTTAGGTTGTAATTGGGCTTTTGGGCTTTGTTGTAACAAAGTTGGGTTTGGGCAAAATTGGTTGGATCCAATTAGGCCCAAAACCGAATCCAAAAGGTCCAATTATGACTTAATGGACCTTAATTATTTAATTGGGCCTAATGGGCCAAAATTAATTTAAAGGCTTATGGGGTAACTCCCGGATTGGATTTTGGTTGTTCGGTTTGACCCGAGTTGACCAAAAGTCCACGCCTATAGAAATTAATTAAAAGCCCATTGGACTTTAATTAAATAAAACATTAGATGTTTATCGGGCTTTGAGACCCGTTGCGATTAAATTTGGAATTTAAGTCGTAAAGGTTCGTTAATAAAAGTGTAATATTTAATTTAGAATTAAATAATGAATTAGAATTAAAACGTATTGAATTGGATTTAATTATGTAATTTAATTTAATTCGTAGAAATCGTACTTTGAGTACGTGTTCGCAATACGAGTTTGACTCGAACAAAATCAAATCTTTGTTTGAACATTGGATGATCACTAATTATCAAGATTAATTAATTTGATTAGATTGATTGATAACATGCTTGTATGAATACATGGTTGTGATGTTTGAATAATGTATATCGGATGGATATTAGTCGGGTTGGGCGATTTTGGAAATTGTAATAAATTTGATTTATTAAATTGGACCTGCGTGTCCAGCCTTATCTCCTATTTCTTTGTATTATCTTCTCACCTATTCCCCTCCATGTAAAAGAGGTTTCTTTAGAAGTGTAGTGTAACGGGTGGTAGAAGTAATACAAGTGCTAGCTTGAGTGAGAAAGGGAGAGATTTGATCTAGGATCAATGTGTTAAGTATCCATCCGTATATCATTATTATTATTTCATACTCGCTTTATTATGTATTTAGAATGCATGATTAAGGGTGTATGATGATGAGACCTTAACAAAGATAATTAAATTGGTAGCCAATTTGCACGCGAAAAACCCTCGTTTTATATTAAGCAAATATCCTTCCATTGAATGATTCTTGTTCAAGATCCGAAGTTGGCATTGTTTTTATTGACCAAAGTCAAGACCTTTGTCAATCAAGGATGTACTTGAATCATGAGAGTTTTGTTGCATATCGGTGTCTTGTCCAAATCGTGATTTTTATTGGCCAAAGTCAAGGTCACTTTTTGTCCAATGACATTGATTACGAAACTTTCCTCGTCAATGGGTCCCGCTTAACTGGAATCATTAGGTTTGTTTTTGGCCAAAGCCAAGGCCTAGATGATTCGGAGGATATGGTTAGGAAAATGTATTGGATACATTGACATTATACATATGTTTCGGACTTGGATGTCCACCTAACCGGATCTAGGAATTGGATGAGATCCAATTGATCTGTGAGATCTACCTAGTTAAATAGCATACAGCTTTTTATTGGCCAAAGTCAGGGTTGTGTGTTATTTAACGGGATCCTAGCCCACTAGGAAACACGGTTTCCCGAGTACTCCACAGAGGGTTAGAGACTCGACGAAAAATAGTGGGAGGCAAGTATTGAATTTGCAACATTCGTTCGATACTCGCTAAACACGCTCATTTAAATTATTCGTCGTTATATTAAATGTTAGTTAGACTAATATTTAAATTGTTGTTTTTAATAAACAGTTGGACTGTATTATACTTGATTATATATAATTGGATTATATTAATCAATATATTTGAATTAATTAATTTCAGTTTACAGTTGATTTTATAATTGGATTATAGTAATCATTGTAATTGAGGTTAATTAATTTGGATTATATTTGATTATATAGTTGGACTATTATAATCATTATAATATATATAGTACCACTAATCGTTGATTAAATAGTTGGACTATTGTAATCAAGATAAAATTGAAAAGTTGGATATTTAAAATATAATCTGGGATAAAAAAAAAAAATTTTAAATGATTTAATTTTCAAATTGGGAATAAATAATAGGTTACTTTATTTGATAAAATAACTTATTATGACTAAGCCCATTATTAAGCAAATAGTAGAGCATAAAGTCTTTGGAAGATTTATGTGATGATGACTTTAGTGCTTAATTAATATACTTATAATAAATCTATCTTAAGATTTAAAAGTATTAAAATTGCAATTAATTGACTATTCTAGTGGAGAAAAGTCAAAGTTTGCAATTGGGCATGTAGCACAAGGTGCACATCGTTTCAATATTCCGAAACCCAAGGCTTGGCCAAAGGTTTGTGAAATATTGAAAAGGATAATTGACATATCCCAAAGTGACTACCATTTGGATATGGAAGACACGAAGGAATTAAAGAAAGGGCGAGGCTCTAACTTTAAAAATATTTGTCAAAGTTATGTTCACTACTAGTATTGAAATTGAATTTTAAATACTTAGTGTGGTACATAAAATATATGTATTGACGTTCAGAATCCGCTGTGAGCTGGATACTGGCTTCAAGCCGAGATTTCTCTGCGAATTGGAAACGGGACGAAAGTCGCTGTTTCGACCGTAGATACCTAAGTTTAGGAACTACCTTGGGTATGTACTTAAATTAGGAAATGTTATAATGTAACTAGTTTAACTAGAACATTATCTCTATATCAGGGTTAATCCGATACGGATAAAACCTTTATATTCTAGAACACTAAAGTGTTTCATTATATAAAGATGATACTGAGATAAATACATTAGATGTAAATAACAGAATTATATTTTGAATATAAATTAAATCTCAAACATATAAATGACAAATAAATAGCTCAAATTGATTTGATCAATAGAGACTTATTTGTGGCATTGTTGTCTAGGACACAATTATAGAAGACTCGTATATCCACACTTTTTAAGAGTGGGTACTAGGACTGATTTGACTATTCAAATAAGGTCTATGAATCTAGTTTATTAGGTTAATACCTAAAATACTATTTACTTGGTAATAGTAAAAGGGCCACCGATCTGTTAGCCCTATTCATGGTGAAGTAAGTGGGCCCATATCTAGCTAGGCTAGATGTGAACATGAATATTTCGTGACCTTAACGGATGTGACATCACGTTGTGGTTATGTGTTCTTTTGAAGAACACAGATCGGAAACTTTAGAGTTTCGACACGAAGTAGAAAAACAGATCGGCTATAGTATTATGCCGCCACGGTAAAACCGTAATGGAAAATACTTAAGCAGTAAGTTTCATATGTAATGAAAAGAGTACGGTATTCTTTCAGATGAGGACATGATAAGGTTTATCACAAGTCGCTCAGAGCTACTATCTCCTTCAACCGGATATGTATTACAGTGCTAAACTTATTTAGAATAAGGTTCCATATAAATCTGTTTGACAGATATCATATAGGATATGAACAGGGAAGAAACGAGGTTTCTCATTCCTGATAATTTGGGTATGCGAGGCATAGCGTTTGGATGATACCAAACTAAGGACCCAAATTGGATAAGTGCCAATATATGTTATCTTAAGGGAAACCTTAAGTATAGTACTTGTAAATCCCACATGAGAACAATGTAATTGTTGCTCACCATGCGGTTTTCCTGAGAGAAATACCGATATGCAGTGGTCAGTGGGAGGATAGTGATACTCGATAAAAATCGGAGTAGTAATATGTTCAAGGCACGAAGTCCTTAATGGAACACAAATAGTTCATCTATGATGAATCTATACCATTAATCTTCAAATACACAAGACACTCGTAGATCGGATAGAGTCAGAAAACGACCTAGGGTATGGGTTTCTGATCTAACCTCATAAAGAGTCAATCTTATGGAGGTGTACCATCCGACTACGTTTTGAGGAAGTGATACGAGGTATCGACTCCCTATTATGGCAAAGTGCCATGAGTCTGGAATGGATTCCACAAGGCATTTGACGGAAAGGTATCGTTATCAACATTGTGTTAATAACGGTTCAGCCTTTTACCTGTTGCCATGGTAAATCCATTTTGAAAATGCTTGAAAATAACTGTATATTTCATTTATGAAATGTGTCAGTTATAAATCAAAATCGCCTTCCTGAAAAGGAAACCTTTTGGAGGATGTTTACAACATCCTGACGATTTTGTATAACCGACAAACAAGGTTTGCAGGTTATTCAATCCATGTTTGGATCAATGCAAGCATAAGGTTCTTGGAACTGACGTTTTGAAATAATCATAATGGTTTATGATTTGATTCAAAACGAAATAATTCTTGTGTATATAAGGAGGTTAGTGGGAGAGCGCACTGACAGTAAAATTCCCATAAAGCTATTGTTGAAAGCTTGGCTTTCAATAGAAATTCTCCGTAGAATTCTGGGGAGTAACAACCTTTATTCAAGGAATAAAGATCTACTGGGATAGATTTGGAGTTTGTTAACACTCTCTGGGAAATTGTACATTTAAAATGTACTTGTATTGGTGTCTCATACACTTCGAGCATATGGAGTCACAATCGGTCAATCCAAGTGATAGTCACTGGATTGAAGTTAAGAACATCTGTTAGTATCTCTGAGAACTAAAGATGCTATCTTAAACTATGGAGATGGAGAACTTGAAGTGACTGGGATCACTGCAGCAAGTTTCCAAACGATTAAATACTGCGGTACTATAAGTTTGAACACCGGGACAGTGAACTGGAAATCTTCCAAGCAAGATAACTGTTGCCGAATAAACAACAAATGCGGATTATTGCTGCAGCTGAGGCAGCAATAGAAGTCTTTTGGATTGAAATAAATCTAATTAGATTAGATATAGTTCTGTTAGCAGCTGAGCTAGGCGTCAGCACAGGCTAAGGAAATAAAGGTCTCATCGACGATCCAGATATATACTTCTATATCATCTGATTCGTTCGGATCATACATCATGGCGATGTAATGATCGTATAAATCGCGTCAAACGATAATCAAACAAATCCGCTGACGAAAACCTTTCCTCAGCAATTTGAGCGAATTGTACATAGTTCGGGTGTTAGGCACTCGAGTGACTGGCTATGTGCCAAGTGGGAGATTGTTGGATAATATGACCCATAGCGTCACTATTTGCACAGATCATTGTGTTGTTGTAGCAAATTAACTATGTAATAAGGAAATTGCACTCTCATCATTTGTGATTAGATCACCATAGATATATAAATGAAGAGAGGTCCCTATGATTAGTTCCTGGATTGAGATGATATGAGACAGTATCAGTCCACGAAGGATTAATCATTAAATATCCCTAGCCGTAGTATTATCGAGACTGGACATCGATAATGCGGAATAGGCTAGTATTGCACTTGTGCGTGTTGTGAGGGCACAACGGCATAGTTCTCATATATATAAGTATTGGATACTTATGCAAGTGCGATAGGAGGTCGTGTTTCACCGATGGTACGGGAAACAGCTTCGCTCTGGATAGACCCCTCGGAATCCCATTGGTATTATGACTATGTGTCTATGGGAGGCCGAATCAAGGTAGGTGTGTATGGTCTTAACCTGAGACTTACATCGCTAATACTTACGATAATCGATAAACTTTGGTTTTGGTGGTAGGGGACTTTTAACAGGTTCTGCGTACACCACTTCTGGGTTTATCAGAGAGTCATAGAGTATTGGGTGTGATGTCAAGATGGAAGTGTCACTTCAGTCATATTGGAGTTGATGTCACGCAGGATACGGTACTAGTGCTCTTGAGTGTTGCGCAACCAATCGGGATATTGTGACCAGGTCATGTATATCCGATTATAGAGACTATGTTACCAGACATCCGATATGTGCTTCGGACGGGGTAGACACTTATCCAGCCCCAGCCCTAGCACGTGATTATCCGATACTGGGCTAATATACACAATACTACGGTATACTACGCTTGATACAGATCTATATATTCCTGTAAGAATATTTCTGGAGAATTGGGTAGGCATGGCGCTTTGCTAGAAGCCAACCTTGTCTTGTAAATCGATATAAACGTAGTACGAGGTACTTACGTGTTCGGACAGTCCGACGATCGTATTTACTGCCAACATATCCGGAGATCTCATGGGTCGCTTCCTGAAGATTCACCGATGATGTATTACTCGCACTTTGATTAATCTGGGATTAATTAGAAGAGAGAGATAGAATTAATCTGGGATTAATTCGATGAGAGAGAAAATTAATCTGGGATTATTTGCGGAGATATTTTATCTGGGATAAAATATTAATTAAAGAGAGAGAACGATTAATTTGGAATTAATCGATAAAATAATATATTGATATATTATTAGAAATTGGATTTTGACGCGGATTAAAATTAGATTTTAATTCGGGCGAACGAATTAATTTAGAATTAATTCGTTAGCGACGTGAATAGTGATTTCGCCAGGCGTAATCATTTAATTACGACGCGATGAAAATTCGTTAATTTGGAATTAGCGAACCCGAGCCCGAGAGTGATCGCCAGCGCATTCGCATTTCGAATTCGAGCGCGGCACGCGAGTCACATCAAGCGTCAAATCGTTTGTCACATCATGCGTCAAATCAATTGTCACTTTGAGTGATTTGACTTGACAACATGTCACTTTATTAAAGTGATGTGATGTGACTTAAAGTAAAAGTTGATATATGATGAAAGCCTTTTGCTTTTTTTTTGACTTTTGTACTTGGTAAATGAAAAGGCTTTTGGTATTTGATTTTATTTTAGAAATAAAATATAAATATAAGTAAAACAATTTGCCTTTTCTCTCTCATCTTTCACGGTTTCACGTGAACTTCCTCTCCCTCTATTTTCTCTTCTTCTCCCTCACGGTTTGGAAACCGTTTTTCTTCTTCTTCTTGTTCTGTTTCTGCCGAGCAAATGGAGAAGCAAGATAACGATTTTGTGGCAAAATCTAGTGCTAGCACACCTTGAGTAATACATAGGTGATAGGGAAGTGTCTTCATGAGCTTGGAAAGCTTGAAGCTTGGAGCTTCAATGGAGTCTTGCATGGCCGAAAATGGTGGAGTCCAAACCAGTCCAAACCGCACAGCCCACTGTCAAGGAAAGCCATTGCCGAGTTTGGAGGGAGCTTAAAATTGCACCTTGTTCTTCATTCATCAAAACCGAAATTCAATGTGAGTATATTCCGCACCTCCTTTGATGTGTTCATATACGGTTTTTATGCATGATTTGTTGATCTTGGGACTTGATTTAAAACTCAACAGTGCAGTGTGTGACAATGAAAATCTTATCAAAGTACGTGCAATGCATTTTTACTTACCTGGCTCGCTAGCTGCCACTTGACTTGCATGTTGCTGAGTTGATCTGGTGGTGAGGTGCTGCGACCCCCGAGGTTCATCCCTGCAAGATGCTGCGATCTCTAGGAATCACTACCGAACTGAACTGATATGAGGGCGGGGTGCTTCGACCCCTGGGCTTTGTTCCCGAACCATCTGTGGGCTTTGTTCCCTAGTTGTGTAGAGAGTAGGCTTTGTTCCATGGGCTTTTTTTCCCGTTGTGCTGAATGTGATGGCGAGGTGTTTTTGTCCCCTGGGCTTTGTTCCCGAACCACCTGTGGGATTTTTTCCCGAACTGTGTAGAGAGTGGGCTTTATTCCCGAACTGTATAGAGAGTAGGCTTTGTTCTCTGGGATTCGTTCCCGTTGTGCTGAATGTGGGCTTTGTTCCTGAACTGTGTAGATTGTAGGCTTTGTTCCCCTGTGCTTATTCCCGAACTGTATTAAGATAGGGCTTTATTCCCCTGGGCTTTGTTCCCGAACTGTGTTAAGATAAGGCTTTATTCCCGAGCTATTTTGAAATTGGGCTTTATTCCCCTGGGCTTTGTTCCCGAACTGTGTTAAGATATGGCATTATTCCCCTGGGCTTTGTTCCCGAACTGTGTTAAGATAAGGCTTTATTCCCCTGGGCTGTATTCCCGAGCTTTTTTGAATGTGGGCTTTATTCCCAGACTGAATTGATTGTGGGCTTTATTCCCGAACTGATTTGATTGTGGGCTTTATTCCCGAACTGAATTGATTGTGGGCTTTGTTCCCGAGCTGTATTGAATGTGGGCTTTGTTCCCTGGGATTTATTCCCGAACTGTTGATTGTGGGCTTTTTTCTCGAGCTATGTATAGAGTGGGCTTTATTCCCTGGGCTTTGTTCCCGAACTGAATGGATTGTGGGCTTTGTTCCATGGGTTTTGTTCCCGAACTGAATTGATTGTGGGCTTTATTCCCGAACTGTACTGAATGTGGGCTTTGTTCCCGTTTTGTGCTGAGTGCGGGCTTTATTCCCGAGCTGTGTAGAGAGTGGGCTTTATTCCCTGGGCTTTGTTCACGAACCGTGTTGGTTGTGGGCTTTGTTCCCGAACTGTACTGAATGTGGGCTTTATTCTCTGGGCTTTGTTCCCGAACTGTTGATTATGGGCTTTATTCCCTGGGCTTTGTTCCCGAACTGAATGGATTGTGGGCTTTGTTCCCGAACTGAATTGATTGTGGGCTTTATTCCCGAACTGAATTGATTGTTGGCTCTATTCCCTTAGACTCATCCCCAAAACTGAAACTGATGTGGGCCTTGACCCTGAGACTCATCCCCAAAACTGAAACTGATGTAGGCCTCGACCCTGGGACTCATCCCCAAACTGATGCTGATGTGGGCCTCGACCCTGGGACTCATCCCCAAACTGATGCTAATGTGAGCCTCGACTCTGGGACTCGTTCCCAAAACTGATACTGATATGTGCTGATTCTGGTTGGCTTACATTTGCCGCTTTCTCCTTCTTTTTAAAACCTGTGAATACAGAACAAACACAAAAAAGGAATGCAAGTGTGTTACATATATGCATGTATACATGAATGTATTTCCTATTCCGATGGGTTAGGTCTTCCTTGTGCTCCTCGGTGCTTCTCGCCTATAACTGTCTTCGGTCGCCCCCGGGGCCTGCTTACAGTTTCTTTCTGTCAATTCTCTTCTGGTAATTGCTCAATTTCCTTTGGTCTCATGACTCAATATCTCATTATGCCCCTGATTCGTGAGGTGGTAGACTGGTCGCCCCCAGTCTTGATTTAGCTTTCTGCTCGCCACTGTTTGCACTAGGTTAAGGTGAGCCACGTGATGTGGCGTTCCATATCATCATACTATATTTGAAGCTACCAAATAGTCTCAATAGTTATACAGATCATTGTCTTCAAAGAATGCTCAGTAGTGAAACCAGAGAACCTTCAAAACATTCAATGCAACCCAAATCCAAGTCTTTGAATAAATGATCTAAGCCAGACTCAAAGTGTGTGTGTGCAAATGTTCATTTGCAGATTCATCCCCAGGTAAGCCAACTCAATGATTTCGTCAAAAGATTGGGATCGATGGGTCAAACCAACCTAGATGTCTCAATTATGCATGCAGTTGCTTTTCTGTGCTCAATGTGGTATGATTTTCTTTCTCTTTTGTCTTTTTTTTTTTCTTTTCATTTTGAACTTCTTTTTTCTTTTCTTTTCTTTTTCTCTTTTTTTTTTTCTTTTTTTTTCAACACACCTACCCTTTAAGGTAGCATTTCTCCTCATGGTGGTCCTAATACTCGCCCATGGGTAGCTTCACGCTTATTGGTTATAGGTGGTTCAATTCTTTTCTTTAGAGACTTTTCTTTTCATTTTCAGCCATACCACACATCATAACATAAGCAAATCAAGATAGACATCTAAGCAAATGGTCATTCACCGACCTACAATTTCTTCAACTAGTCACCTTGCCAACTACTCAGGTTTTCACCGCTAAGAACCTATAGTGGAGTGCTTACGAGTCTAACATAGATCAATCACTCAAAGTATCAAATAAAAGCACATCAAGAGTTTATCGTTTCTAAGATTTCATCCTAAAGCAAACGATTTCATCATTGGACTTATGCCTAACTATTAAGGACTAAAAACAAACAATTTTTTTTTTCTATCTTTTTTTTCCCTTTTTTTTCATTTTTGTTTTGTTTTGTTTTTGTTTTTGTTTTTTTTTTCACAATGGTCTTTCTATCCTTGCTGTAAAGTTTTCTGTCCCTCGGTTTCCTTTTCCCTGATATCCATGTTTGCTAAACTCTTTTTGACAAATTTTTCTTTCTTTCTTTCTCTAACCCAACGAATATCTATGATGGCTTTTAAGACACATGGTTAACATGATGCGTGTATGCATGATATGCATGAGATGCGTACGATGTATGAGATATATAAGTCGGCCCATTATCATTTTAAAGTATTCAATCATACTATTGCGCGGTGCAAACTTGTCCCAGTTAAAAAGGCCCAACAGGTTTACACTTTTGCGATAACATGGCTAAACAACTTCAAATGATAAGAGGCCTAAACAAGAAATAGCCTATGGGCATTTTAGAAGCTTTTGGCCCAATTGCCTTAAAGCACAGACTCGTCCCAATTTAAATGGCCCAACAAGCCCATACCTCATGACAAAAGGTCCAACTGGATCCAAATGACGACGGTCCAAAGCATAAACATAAAAAATAACTTCTACTAGTGCTACGACTAAAGTTCACACGTGGGTTTACGGGAGTGCGGAAAAAGGCTCTCGCTGACGAATGATTGCCCACAACTAGGACTCCCCATTCAAGGGTTCGAGCGACCAAGTGAGCGCACCTTTTTTATACCTTAAGGTATGTGCCAACGAGTTATGGTGTGTGACTGACTGTCAAATGGATTTCCCATTGTAGATTCCCCAGAGAGAGGGTGGAGCGAACTCTCTTAAATACCCAAGTCTCTTAGGCTCTTATCGCCTTGGTGACAGGAATAAACAACAAGTCCTCCAAATTTGTCTGTCACAGTAGGCTTCGAGTGAATGATTATCTAGGTGCATTCACAGCTTTTCCTTATAGAAAGGTAGTGAATGAAGGAAGACACCAAACCATTACCTAGCCTTAAAAGTGCTTTTGATTAAACCCCTTTCAACCCACGGTAAACACGGTTAACTAAAGCACAAATCACAATCATTACAAGACATTATTTCGGGGCCAATTCTCTGTCCCCAGTGGAGCCGCCAGACTGTAGGACACAGAAATCAGCGATGCTGTTCTAGGCTCGCGGCCTAGTCGGGAGTACGAAATAGCCCGCGGGGGAACTAAATCGAAGAAATAACATGGAGTCGCCACCCGGTGTGAACCGGGAAAATAATTTAAGGCCGTACTCACCCCTCGCAAGGGAAGACCTCAAACCGTTGGGTTTGGAATGGTCCCTTACTTATGTCACTTGTAACGATATGATTTGTGCAATAAACTAACTGAATCTACTCAACATATATGCCCAAAGGTGACTTAGATCTAGTTCTCATTCATGAAAGTAAATCCTACGTCTAAGTTTGTATGCTTCGAAAGTAAGTCATCATAACGACAAACATACAATAACACACGACAATCTCATGAACATACTTCAATTATATAATGCGGAAAACAAAGAACAACCTAAACATAATGCAAATTCCAAACGCAAAATAAATAACTAATCATGCTTAAAAATAAACAACTAAATCATGCATAAAAAAGTAACGTAATTATGCTTAAAAATAAATAACATACTAGGCTAAATCATGCTCGAATACAAGGTTGGATGAAACGAAATACGTGTGTCTCTCAAGTGGAACGTGGCATTGTATCCCAAGTGCAAACCGCAATACCGTCCATTCGGATTCGGCTACGGAATTTACGTCCGAGTTTCCATCCGATATACCACAAGAGAGAACACATATTCCATTCATCAAAAGGCCACAACATGCATCAACAAACGACTCTCATGCTATAATGTATTAAAATAAATAAAAAATGAAAGATAATAAATAAAGAAGGTGCCCTCAGGTCTAACCTCTTTTGTCGTCTCTCGAAAGCGCGTTACACGGCCGTCGGAAGGCTGAATGCTCCGCAACTCTTCCAGTTCACTGGTTCAACATTTTTACTCGCTGTTTCGCTGTTTGAGTTGTTGTTTTCACTCCGTTTCGCTGCTGCTTTAAGGGTATTTTCTGGTCACTGTTTTAAGGCAATTTATGCCACTATTTTTGAGGTTTTGAAGGGTTTGAGGCTGCAGTTTTTTGTCATTGTTTTGGGCAGTTTTTGATGCAGTTTACGGTGGTGGACTGGTCAATTTAGCTATTGTTTTCATGGTAGTTAAAGGGCTATTTTGGGACTGAAAGTGGGGTTTTATGTGTGCGGTTTCGGGACAGTTTAAGGGTAGAAAACTGGGCAGTATGTGGGGGGTTTATGTATGCGGTTTTTGTTGAGGAGCTGAATGGCATGTGGCTTATGGTGTTATGGGCTCGTAACGTGTTGGGGGCATGTGGCGTGTTGTGAAGGAGGCTGGTGCGTGAGTGGGGCTAATGGCGTGAAGCAAAGGGGCATGTTGCGTGGAGTGGCTGAATGTTTGCGTAAGTTGGGGCTAATGGCGTGAAGGGAGCTGGTGGCTAGGCATGGATGAGGCTGGTGCGTGAGTAGGTTTTATGTGGCTAGACGTGAATGGTTTTATTTCTTTTTTTTGTTAATTGTTGTGAGTCTCGGCTAGGGGTATTTTCTTTGTGTTTTTCGTGAGAATGACTAGGGTTGGATGTGTTGGTGAATGGTTCTTTTTATAGGCAAAGGGATGGGGCTATCTTTGTTTGAGAAGGAAAATGATTTGTACATTAATGGAAGATATTTTTAATTAGTATTTGATTGGGAAAAATCTTTTAATTAGGGAAGTGATTTGATTTAATTTGATTTATTCTTTTTTAGTTAGGGATATGATTTGGTTTAATTAGGCAAGGGATCCATGGGATTTCTTTAATTTAGGAAGGGGATTTGGCTTTATTTATGCATGTGTTTAATGTGTATTTTAGTATTTTGGAAGGTGAGTGGGTGTGTTGCTTAGGGTTTCCTTGGGCGTGTGGGCTTGGTCCATTGGTGGCTTGGGTGTTTGGTTTAGTGATGTGTGGGCTTGGTGTGTGTCTTGCGGGGTTTTGGGCTAATGATGTGTTTTGAAACAGAGGTCCAACAAGCGAACCCGAAGCTAATCCAGCAAATTAAATCCATCAATGTGTCAATTCTTGACTCTTTCCTTCCGACGTCTGTTTCCCGCGGCTTTCACAATTGAAGAGGTAGTGTCTCTCTATACGAGACTCATCATCGGGACTTATATGCAAAAATGCAGTGCCTACATCAAGCCTCTTGAATTTTGAATTTAAGAGGTGGGGCCCACCAACTTACATCACTAGTCACTTTTTGGTGATGGAAGTTGTTGAGAGCCTTTAATGAATCTTACACACACACTTTGCTTTTTCTTTTTTGAAAAGATATACACACTTTTGTGGGTTGACTTGGTCATAATTTTTTTGAAAACAAAAACACAAAAACTTCATCTCTCTCACATTCTCTCTACTATGGCCGAAACGTCCTCTCTTGGAGGAGGAAAATTTTCTTTCAAAATTTGTTCTTGCTAGCACATCAAGGAGTGAATCAAGGTGATAGGGAAACTCACCCAAGTGTTGGAAACACCCAAGATAGCTTGGAGCTTCTACCAAATTGCATAAAAGTTTTGAACTCATATGATCAATGTGAGTATTTTCCGCAACTCTCTTTGATTATTTCACACACAAATCACTCTTAGACGATCTTGGAATGTTCTAAGAACACTTACAATGGTATCAGAGCCTCCTAAGTTTGATTTGGAATTCTAGGGTTCATAGACTTTATTTTGGGGATTTTGTGATTTGAGCATGATATCTTCAAATTGAATGTTTGGTTATGCTTGGATTATGATAACTTAGAGTTACACATGATTAATTTTGAGAAAAATTGATTAGATTAATTTTCCCCAAATTTTTATCATGGCCGAAAGTTATGGACCTAGAAGCTCATGGTGATTTTTATTTTTTAGACCATTGGATGTGTTTAAATGTATGAGTATATTGATTTGTGATTTAATTGGATTGAAATCAAAATTGTATATAAAAATGCCATGGATGCCGTGAGTTACAAGCATGTTTTGATGAATTGTTTTGCTTCAATTTGTGTTGGACATGAATTGGAAATGTAGAGCATGATTAATTGAATTAATTAGTGTTTTGGAAGCATTAGATTAATTAATTAATTATGGTAATTACACTTGAATTGAATTAATTTGTAATTTAGAATAATGAGTTAATTTAATTTATTGTATTTGGGCTTAATGGGCTTGGTTGGGCCAAGTTTTGTTTAGGATAATTGGTTGGATCCAATTGGGCCTAAAACCATTTCCATAAAGTCCAAATATGATAATTGGGCCTTTAATATTTTAATTGGGCCTTATGGGCCTAAATTGATTTTTGGCATATGGTGATTCCTAATTGGGCCTTGGCATCTTGGGTTTGACCCATAATTACCAAAGCCCATGTCTAAAGAATTAATTGAAAGCCCATTGGACTTTAATTGAATAGTATTGGATACTAATTGGGCTTTTGAGACCCGTTAAGATTGGATTTGGAATCCAAGTCTAAAAGGCACCATTGAAAGTGTAATTATTTAATTTGGAATTAATTATGAATTAGTATTGAATACAAATTAAATTGGATTTAAAATTGTAGTTCGATATAATTCAAGAATACGTACTTTGAGTATTTATTCTTAAACGAGTTGGACTCGCGCAAATCAAATCGTTATTTGAACATTGGATGGTCATTAATCAAAGATTAATTAATTGGATTAGATTGATTGATAACATGCTTTGTGTGAATACTTCGATGTATGTATGAATAATGTATATCAAATGGATATTAGAAGGGTGAGGGCAATTTTGGAAATTGTTGAAATAAATTTAGAATTTATTAAATTGGACCTGCACGTCCAGCCTATTACCTCTTTTCTCATTGTATTTCTCTTCTCACCAATTCCCCTCAATGTAAATGAGGTTTCTTTAAAAGTATTATGTAATTGGGTAGAAATATGAATAGTGCTAGCGGTAGAGAGGAAATGGAGAGATTTGTTATAGGAACAAAGTTTGTTGTATATCCATCTGAATATCATTATTAAATTTTATCGCGCCTTATTATGCTTCTAGAATGCATGCTTAAGAGTGTATGATGAGACCTAATTAAAGATAATAAATTGGTTGCCAAATCGCGATAAAAACCCTAATTTCATATTAAACATTTTTCCTTCCATTGAGTGATTCTCTCTCAAGATCCAAGATTGGCATTGGTTTGTTGGCCAAAGTCAAGACCTTTATCCATCGCGGATGTGTTTGAATCATGACGGCTTTGTTCCATATCGTACGCCTTGGGCAAGTTGTGATTTGTTGGCCAAAGTCAAGGTCACTTCTTGTTCATCGGCCTCGATTACGAAGCTTTCCCACTGTCAATGGGTCACGCTTAACTGGTTTCATTAAGCTTGTTGAGCCAAAGCCAAGGCTTAGTTGATGCAGAGGAAAAAGTTAGGGAATATATCAGATATATTGGCATATATTGGATATGTGTTTCGGACTTGGAAGTCCACCTACTGGATCTAGGAATTGGATGAGATCCAATTGATCTTAGAGATCTACCTAGTTAAGTTTCATACAACTTGTTGGCCAAAGTCAAGGTTGTGTGTTATTTAACGGGATCCTATCCCACTAAGAAACTAGGTTCCCCGAGTACTCCACAGAGGGTTAGAGGCTCGCCGAAAAATAGTGGGAGACAAGTATTAAATTTGCAATTTCGTTTAAATACTTGCCAATACGCGCTCATTTCATTTTTCGTCATTAATTATTAATAAATATATTAGTTGGACTAATATTCAATTGTTGTTTTAATTTAACAGTTGGACTGTATTCAAACTACTTCATTTATAGTTGATTATATAATTGGATTATAGTAATCAATATATTTGAATTTAACCAATCAATAGTAGTTGATTATATAGTTAGACTATAGTAATCATTATATTTGATTGTACCCGAAATCATTGATTGGATAGTTGGACTATTGGAATCAAGATAACTGAAAGATTAGCGTTTAAAACATAATCATGGGTGAAAATATCTTTAAGCGGCTTCAATTTTCAGATTGTGAATAGAACTTAGGATAGTCTTTGGAGCCGAGAAGTTACTTTATTTGACAAAGTGACATCTCGGGCCTGAGCCCGGAGTTGAGCAAATAGTAGAGCATGAGCTTTGGAAGACTCATGGTGATGATAACTTTAGTGCTCAATCCGTTATGCTTGCCGCAATGACTCTTTAATTCCGTCGTTAGAACTAAGGGTTAGATCCTTATACCATGATGTTGAAATTAAAGGATCTTCATAGATCTAACCTTAGATCTTAGAAATACGAATTGCAAAAGAAGCTATTTCGCTCGCGGATGTCAGAAGGTACGTCTGTCGAACACTAGATGTCACAGATGATTGCTGACATCGAACAGCTAGGCTAGCTGGGCATTACCTACGAGGCCGAGACTTCCAAAGATTTGATCTTACAGTCTCTGCCTGAAAGCTGAGGCAGGTTCATTAAGAACCAAGAGAAAAATCTTGGAGAGTTGATAACTATGCTCAAGGAGGCAGAGCCAGAGCTACTTAAAAGGGGCAAAGGCAAAATCGTCACAGTCTTCTGGGAAAACAAATGACATATCCCAAGATGTCTACCTAAACTATGGCAAACAGGGTCACTGGATGCGTGACTGCCGTATGGAAAAAGCAGACATGAAGGAAGTGAAGGCGGTCAAAGCTCCGACTTCAAGAATGTTTGTTATAAACATGATCACTACTAGTTTAAAAATTGGATTTTTGATACTGGATGTGGAATATATATATGTACTGATGTGCGTGATCTGCTGATTAGCAGGAGACTGGCTTCAGATGAGATCGACCTATGAGTCGAAAACGGGACTAGAGTCGCTGTTTTGGCCATAGAAACCTAAGTTTTGGAACTGCCCTTTGGGCATGTACTTAAATTAGGAAACTGTTATAATGTATCTAGTTTGGCTAGGAACATTATCTCTGTATCTAGTTTAACCCGTTGCGGGTATACCTTTATATTCTAGAACACTAAGTGTTTTGTTTATAAAGATGATATTGAGATAAGCACATTAGATGTGAATAACAGTATTTATATTTAGAATATAAATGAATCTCAAACATATAATATAACAAACAAAAGCTCAAACTGAATAAATCTGTTGAGACTTAAAAGTGGCATTGTTGTCTGGGACACATTAACAAGACTCGTATATCCACACTTTCGAAGAGTGGATACTAGGACGGATTTGATTCTAATTCAAATGATGTCTACGAATCTAGTTTATTAGGCAAAATTCCTAAAACACCTTTTACTTGGTAAAAGTGCAAGTGCCACCGATCTGTTAGCCCTCATTCATAGTGACATAAGTGGGCCCATGTCTAGCTAGGCTAGAGGTGGATATAAATACTTCATAACCTTTACGGATTTTGCATCGCGTTATGGTTATGTTGTATCTTCTGAAACACAAGTCGGAAACTTTTGATATAATCAATGAGTTTCGACACGAAGTAGAAAGACAGACCGACTAAAGTATTAAAACATTACGGTTGGACCGTGGTGGAAAATACTTGAGCAATAAGTTTCTCGATTACATGAAAGAATATGATATTCTTTCACAGTGGACTCCTTCCGGAACACCTCAATTTGATGGTGTGTCCGAACGGAGAAACCGAACTTTGTTGGACATGGTAAGGTTTATGATGAGTCGCTCTGAGCTACCAATTTCATTCTGAAGATATGCATTAAATAGTGCAATACTTATTTTGAATAAAGTTCCATAAAAATCTGTTAGACAGACTTTATATTAGATATGAACAGGAAAGAAACCGGGTTTCTCATTCCTAAAGATTTGGGAATGCTGGGCATACTCTAAACGTTTGGATGATACCAAACTAGAACCCAAATCGTATAAGTGTCTATTTGTAGGTTATCCTAGGGAAACCAAAGTATAGTACTTATACAACTCACAAGAGAACAATGTAATTGTTGCTCTCCATGCGGATTTCCTAAGAGGAATTCCTATATGAAGTGATAAATGGGAGGAAAGTAAAACTCGATGAAAATCGGAGTAATACTGTTCCAGGCACCG
Source organism: Zanthoxylum bungeanum (assembly GCA_019454045.1). NCBI lineage: Eukaryota > Viridiplantae > Streptophyta > Magnoliopsida > Sapindales > Rutaceae > Zanthoxylum > Zanthoxylum bungeanum. Next base: position 26,237 of record SKCR01013975.1, on the reverse strand, counting down.
AGTCCTCACGGAACACCAACAGTTCATCAGGGATGAAACTGTACCACAATCTTCGAATACACAAGAATCGCGCAAGTCGGAGAGATTCAGAAAACAACATGGGAGGTATGGGTTTCTGATCTCACCTCATATAAATGTCAATATTATAGAGGAAGGTAAACCGACTACGTATGAGGAAGTGATACAATGTATTGACTCAATTTATAGCAAAGTGCTATGATATCCGAAATGGATTCCATGTATACCAACCAAGTTTTGACACTAGTTGATGTACCAGAAGGCATTGTGCCTATTAGTACTAAATGAGTCTTCAAGGAAGATATACATGGATGGCAACACACAAATGTACACAGCTAGGCTTGTACAAAAAGGATATCGTCAACGACATAGTGTCGACTACGACGAAATTTTTTCACCTGTTGCCATTATTAAATCCATTTGGATAATGCTTGCTAATGCTTTATATTTCATTTATGAAATATGGCAAATGGACGTCAAAACCACTTTCCTTAATGCAAACCTTTTGGAGGATGTTTACAACATCCTGACGGTTTTATTGTGCCAAAATATGCAAACAAGGTTTGCAAGATAAATCGATCCATTTATGGATTGAAGCAAACATTGCGTTCTTGGAACCAACGTTTTGATGAGATCATAATGGTATATGATTTCATTCAAAACAAATATGATTCTTGTGTATATAAGAAGGTTAGTGGGAGCGCACTGACAATGAATGTCCTATAAGTTGATGATGTATTGCTTCTTAGCAATAACATTCCCATAATATAATCGGTGAAAGCTTGGCTTTCATTAAAATTCTCCATGGAATACCTGGGAGAAGCAGGCTTTATTCTAGGAATAAAGATCTACTGGGATAGATCTAGAAAGCTGCTGACACTCTCTCAGTGTTCGTACATTTTGTTATGTACGTGACCTGGTGTCTCATATGCTTTGAGCATATGGAGTCACAATCAGGCCAATCCAGGTGATGATTATTAGATTAATGTAAAGAACATCCTTGAGTATCTTGGACGAACTAAGGATGCTTTCTGGAAATATGGAGAAGGAGAACTTGAGGTGTTCACCGATGCAAGTTTCCAAATCGATAAAGATGACTTTAAGTCGCAATAAGAGTACATATTTAGTTTGAAAGCGGAACAGTGAGTTGGAAATCTTCTAAGCAAGATACTGTTTTCGAATAAATAACAAAAATGGAACATTGCTGCAGCTGAGGCAGCAAAAGAAGCATTTTGGATCTATATAATCCTAATTGGATTAGGAGTAGTTCTGTTAGCAGCTGAGCTAAGCTAGAACATAGGCTAAAGAACCACGGTCTCATCAATGATCCAAGTATGTACTTCAACTATTTCATCTGATTCGTAAGATCATACATCGTGGCGATGTGATCATCGAATAAATCGCATCAGATGATAGCCTTGCATATCCGCTGATGAAAGCTGTTTCTCAGCAGAAGTTTGAGCGACCTGTACATAGTTCAGGTGTAGGACACTTGAGTGATTGGCTATAGGCCAAGTGGGAGATTGTTTGACAATTATGACCCATAGCATCACTATTTGTACAGAACATGGTATTGTTGTACAAATAAACTATGTGACAAATGAAATTGCTCTTTTATCATTTGTAATTGGATTATCGGGATATATAAATGATAAAAGTCCATATGATTAGTACTAGATTAATAAGATATGAGACAGTATTAATCCACGTAACGTTTAATCATTAAATATCCCTAGTCGTAGTATTATCGAGATTGGACATCGATAATGCGGAATAGGCTAGTATTACACTTGTGCGTGTTTTGGAAGCGTAACGGCATAGTTCTCATATATTTGGGTATATGATACTCATGCAAGTGTAATAAGAGGTTCTGTTTACCGATGGTACGGAAACAGCTTCGCTCTGGATAGACCCCTTGGAATCCCATTGGTAGTATGACTATATGTCTATGGGAATCCGAATCAGGGTAGGTATATTTGGTCTTAACCTGAGACTTGCATCGCTAATACTTGCGACAATCAGTATACTTTGGTTTTGGTCGTCCGGGGCTTTAACAGGTTCTACGTACGCCTCTTCTGGGTATACTGAGAATCGTAGTGTATTGGGTGTGATGTCAAGATGGAAGTATCACTTTAGTCATATGGAGTGGATGATCACGTAGGATTCGGAACTAGTACTCTTAAGTACTGCAGTCATCGGGATAATATTACTAGGTCATGATTATCTGATTATAGAGACTAGTTACCGGAAAACCGATATGTGCTTCGTACGGGGTAGACACAATTCCAGCCTCAGGCCTAGCATGTGACATTCGATACTGGATCATAATACGCAATACTATGTATGCTACACCTGACAAAGATTACATATACCTTTAAAGAATAATTCTGGAGAATTGGGTAGGCACGGTACTTTGCTAGAAGCCAACCATGTCTTGTAAATCGGTAAGAACGTAGTACCAGGTATGCACGTATTCGGATAGTCCGATGACCGTATTTACGGCCAACATATCCAGGGATCTCTTGGGTCGCTTCCCGAAGATTCACCGTTGAGATTTGACTCGAACAGAAAATTAATCTGGGATTAATTATGAAAGAGAAAATTAATCTGGGATTAATTACGGCAATGAATTAATCTGGGATTAATTAAAGAGAAAGAATTAATCTGGGATTAATTGCGACGAGAATTTATCTGGGATTAAATTCGTCGAGAAGAGAGAGAACGCGATTAATTTGGAATTAATCGGCAAAATAAATTTAATAGTTAAATTGGATTTTTCTATTTAATTTATTTAATTGGGCTAAAATAATATATTGAATATATTATTTGAAATTAGATTTCAACGCAGAATTAATATTGGATTTTAATTCAAGCGAATGAATTAATTTAGAATTAATTCGCGAGCGACTTCCGTAATAATTTTACGAGGCATTATTATTTAATTGAATTGGATTTAATTACGTCGCGACGGAAAATTCGTTTAATCGGATTAAACGAACTCGAGTCCGAAGTGTGTTGAGCAAGCCACTTGAATTTTGAATTTAAGAGGTGGGGCCCACCAACTTACATCACTAGTCACTTTTTGGTGATGGAAGTTGTTGAGAGCCTTTAATGAATCTTACACAACACACTTTGCTTTTTCTTTTTTGAAAATATATACACACTTTTGTGGGTTGACTTGGTCATAAGTTTTTTGAAAACAAAAACACAAAAACTTCATCTCTTTCCCATTCTCTCTACTATGGCCGAAACTTCCTCTCTTGGAGGAGGAAAATTTTCTTTCAAAATTTGTTTTTGCTAGCACATCAAGGAGTGAATCAAGGTGATAGGGAAACTCACCCAAGTGTTGGAAACACTCAAGATAGCTTAGAGCTTCTACCGAATTTGCCTAAAAAGTTTTGAACTCATCCGATCAATGTGAGTATTTTCCGCAACTCTCTTTGATTATTTAACACACAAATCACTCTTAGACGATCTTTGCATGTTCTAGGAACATTTACAAGAAATCGATAGTAAATTTACAATTCGTCTTTCAAAATTCTCCAAAGATCAATAAAAATTATTCATTTTATAATGAAAGATGTTAAATAATTTGAGAGTCTTTAATTAAGTCAATATGAATACGAAATATTTTGATAAAAATAGTAATAAATTGAGGACACTAGTATTATTATTTCGGTAATAATTCTTACAAATCGAAACATTTTCTCACTTTATCATCATTTCTAACGAATTGTTTTATTTTGTTTACACAAATCATCAATCAAAACTCCAAAAAAAAAGAAAAATAAAAAATAGACTAAAAAATAAAATTGGACGAATTTTAGAATATCAAAAATCGACCTATTAATCGGTCATAATCGCTTGAAAATCTATTTCGATTTAAAATAGCCAAATCAACTTAATCGAATGATTCAAATAATGAATTACAATTAAACACCAATTAATCGGCGCTTAAATAACACAAAGCGAAATAGAAAAGTATATAATTTCTAGGTATTAACGAAAAGGAATCATGTGATAGAACCATAATAGCTTCTCTTTTTCTCTTCATTTTTTACCATCTCTATATTATGATCTAAATTATGGGTTAAGATGATATGGAGTGATCGGTGAAATCACTCACGTAACGCAAGCGCACGTATTGTTCAAGTAGTATAAAATGTATCGATCCCACGAGGACTTAATACCTTACCTATCAATTTATGAAGTTAAATGTTTACAAGTACCTAATAGATTGGTTTATTGATTGGATGGTGATTTTTGCTAAAAACAAGTAAATAAAACAGTGCGAAAGTAAATTAAAGGAAAATTTAATATTATAAAACTATCTAGGGTTGTGAATCCTTCCAATATCTTTTAAAGATGAAGTGGTTATCTCATGTTTGTGCAATATATCAGTTTATTAACCTCGAACACGAAAATATGCAAAAGCCTTTGTCGATGGTCTGATGCAAACACCCAAATAACCCAATTAATCATATGTCTATGTTAACCAAGTTATTTGAATTCATTAAGAATAAGTTCCAATTGTGGCTACCCCCGCCCGACAGGTATATGTCTATTCTGTAAGGAAATCTATCTAAGGGTCAACATGCCCCGAGGTGAGATCGTGAGCTATTGAGTCTAAGGCTGAAACCTAAAATTCATTCGTCAAGTTTATTTTAAGTTTACCAGATCAATCTTATTAATTGCCAATTAACAAGAAGCATTAAGCTTAAGACTCAATAAATAAACATTTATATTACCCAAGAAATAAAATAACAAACTTTATAAATCAGTGATATTGGAATTCAACACATGTTTAATTACAAAACATACCTAAAATTACAAAATGCATAGTTAAACCAAATAACATGCTGGAGCTAGGGGTTTCACTTTTAATACTTCAAATATAGATTACTCACTTATCAATTAATCATTTCTTGAATTAATTATATTAAAACCGACTATATAGGTGGTGAATGTCATTTATCCAAAGTCCAACCGACCATATAGGCGGTAACAAAATCATATAAACTGACCATGTAGGCGGTAACAAGGTTAGTACCTAAACCGACCATATAGGCGGAAACTAAGTCCAATAATGTAAAATCGGCCATATAGGCGGTAAATAATTAATTCAATTTACTTATTTAAATTAAGGGAGTAAATCTAAATTTTATATTAAAAGTTTTCCCCCAGACTCCAGCAAAAAGAGATTACCTACTCATGATGTAATTAAAAACACAAAAAAATTTATTAAATAAATAATGAGAAAATACAAGAAAACTTAAATAAACATGCAAGACACTTTCTTTTAGGTTTTCATGGAGAAATCCCCCAAAGAAAGTATGAACAATTTACAAAGTTTAGCTTGATATTTATAAGCAAATCTAAAGGCTTCCACCAATTTCTCCACCAAACATGGCACCAAACATGACCCCAAATCCTCCACCAAACCTCCCACCAAACATGCAAGCATGTTTGGTGGGAGTTTGAAAATTTTCATTTTTATTTTATTTTATTTTTTTATTTTGAAAATGACTTTAATAATTACACATAACACACTTCTGGATATTTTATCAATTTCGTTAATGAAAATTCAGAATTCGAAAATCTTATGAACTTCACAGTTGTAGATCCTTGAGTCTTCTTTAATCTGGAACTTGAATCATCTTAATCCGATATCAGAATAAATAGTTATGGCCAAAATACGACAATTGCACAAAGTTGAAATTTCCGAAATTGTACTTCGTTAGAACGTCATTTCAAGTTTCCAATCTCCAAAATCAAAATGTCAAGTCCAGTTTTTGCCCTTATTTGTTCCATATTTCGTCCTGATTGATTCCATTGAGTCCTAATTTTATTTTATTTATAAAATAAACTAAAATACATCAAAATATTCATAAAACTCGAGAAACTATACAAAATATTAAGTAATAGGGGCGGTAAATATTGATATATTTTCCGCTCATCACACCCCCAAACCTAAAATTTTGCTAGTCCTCGAGCAAAACAACAAAATAAAATGCAATAAACAATTAAAATTAAACTATGCCACTTTCGTAGGGATCACAGTTGCATTTAGCGTATGCAACAAGCCTTTAAACCCCTAGGTGTCCCTAGTGGACGAGTTGTAGTCTCGTGAGGGCTTATAGTGATGATACCCACAAACGTCAATCAAATGCATACAAAAGCAAAAAGATCAAATCAGTTAGTGACTAAACAAGTGAAACTCTTATCCAAGTTAATAGTTGTTTTCTTTCTTTCTAAATTACCAAATAAATAAATTCTCCAATTATTTTACCATTCTTCATATACACAACCAATAAAGTATTAATCAAATTATTGTGCCCACAATATTCATAAGTGTAGTTGAAAAGAGAGTAATATTTTTGTCCTAAAGTTATATCAGAATTCACACATTTTTTGGCAATGGGTTTTTAATTTTAATTTTAATTTTTTTATTTACAACATCTTCAATCCATGTAGTGAGCTTTGGGCCAGTGACTCCCAAACCAGTTGGCTTTAGGGCACTAGATGTTAAGACACCATTACAGACTTAATTACTCGGATTTCAGATATCTTTTTTTTACAACATCTTCAATCTATGTAGCGAGCTTTGGGACAGTGACTCCCAAACCAGTTGGCTTTAGGGCACTAGGTGTTAAAACACCTCTACAGACTTAATTACTCGAATCTCAGATGTGTTGTTTTTTTTTTTTGTTTTTTTTTATTTACAACATCTTCAATCCATGTAGCAAGCTTTGGGCCAGTGACTCCCAAACATGTTGGCTTTAGGGCACTAGGTGTTAAAATACCCCTACGAACTTAATTACTCGGATCTCATATGTTTTTTTTAATCTATTGCTTTTTTAGATGCTTCCTCCAATTAAACTAGAGCACTGAATATTACAAACTTTTCACTTACAACTCATGGTCGTATGTTACCATGCATGTTGATAATACATGTCAACTGAGCATATGAAGATCCAATTTAGTCAGTATTATGGAGAATTCACAAATTAAATAATTCAAAAGGAAATAAACAAAAATTAACTTGTTACGAAATAGGTTGAGACATGTCTCAGGAGTGGAAATTCCTTACATAACTATCTCACACCAATTTCACCTGATTAGTCAAGTTAAAAACACAAAATAATTTTTTTATTTTTTTTTCATTTTTTAAAAATATTTTTTTTAATTTTTTTGAAAATTTTTGACTAAATATCAAATAAAAACAACACAACAATAAAATATTTACAAGATACTAGTTAATTATTCCCCTCCCCCAAACCTAATTGAGACATTGTCCCATATGTCTAAAAAGTAGAAGAAAAGTTTAGAAAATAGTACCTGGTTAGCTGAAACTCTACATCTAAAAAGAATTAAAGGTTAAGATCTAGATTTATCCGACGCTTCTTACTACGATCATTATCAGACCAGTTAATCTTGGAAAGGACAGGGTCAATTTGTGGTTCAAAGGCTAAAAGTTGGTCAATTAAATCATGGGCAGTTCTGGCAGTGAAGATGATATCTTTTACAGGCTTCGACACAAACCCATTTCTCCGGGCATCATCAAGAAACACATAAAGAAAATCATAAAATCCATCAGCGTTAAACAGTCCAATCAGTTTATGGTGTATGTTCAAGTTCGCCCAAGATAGTACTGTAAAAATTTTCTCTATCGTACCCAAGCCACCTAGCAAAGCAATAAAAGCATCAGCACAGTTAATCATTTCCACTAGACGTTTAGACATACCTTGTACGATAAGTTCCTCTCCGTTTGATGGTCCTATAAGATCCGCCTCTGCCAAAGGTTTTGGGATGATTCCCAGAACTTGACTATCTCCTTCCTGTACAGCCCTTGAAACGATCCCCATTAGTCCAAGATTGCCACCACCATATACTAAGTGTATATTCCTTTTAGCTATGAATCTACCCAATTCCTGTGCTGCCGCAACGAATTCTGGCTTTGAACCAACACTAGTACCGCAAAACACACAGATATTTACAAATCGTCTTCTTGAAGTTGCTTCCATTTTATTTATTTATTTATTTCTCAATTTTTGATGTCTTCAAGAGTGCAATGATGAGCTGAATTTATAGAACCTGGAAAAATTGTGAGTAATAATAGCACCAGTACCTGCCAAAGATAATTATTAGCTAAACAGTAAAATATATCGTAAAAGTCAAAAAGTTTGGATCCTGTCGGAGAAAATAAAAGAAAATAACAAAATAAATCTCAATTATTAGATAAATACAAAGAGAAAATAATATTTACAGGATTTAACGGCTTGAATGATGTCTATGCGTCAGGGACAAGCTTTCCATCTAATTTTCTTATAAATTGGCAAACAAGGTCTTTTAAAGTACGATTCCCGAGACTTAATTGTTGTATTTCTTTTCGAAATTGTGTATAAAACATGTGAATTGCGTGATGCACATATCCACTGGGATGCGTCTCAAGAGTCAATGATATGTCATCCAAAGACTCTTTACTCAAGCCATCCCTAATGAATTTAATTTTATCTTCATGGTTTTCAGACACCATTCCTAAAGAACGACAACGAATATTACATGTTATGCCTGCACATTTATAGCAAACACCTAGTTTTTTTAGCTATTCTCTTTTTAGCATATGTGCTTCTTCATAAACCAAACATATATGATACAAAAGAGTTAGAGGACTCATCCGCCAATCGGACCCGTGCTTCAATAATCCAACGAATGTCATTAGGAATACCTTTGATCATCAAAAGTATCATTCATTCCAAGCGAGCTTTGTAGACTTTCATAAGAGAGTTTTGAGAGAGAGAAGGAAATTACTTGTGAAGATTTGCGAGAACGTCTTCCATCATGAAATGTGACTTTACCTATAAAAATTAAACACTTAAAAAATAAAACACACCAAATCTGAATATATACACAATTTGCATGGGTTGCCTCTATGCTAGCGCTAAGTTTAACATCGTCAGCTAGACATGACTGCCCGAACGTTAGGCTGGATCTGAAAGTGTGACACTTTCTTTTTGTCGCTTAAATGATTCTCCCCAGTAGTGCTTAACACGCTGGCTGTTAACTTTGAATGTATCATTGGTGTTGGGATCAAGTAACTCAACAGCTCCATATGGTAAAACCTGAGTAATCACAAATGGACCTGACCACCTTGATTTCAGCTTTCCAGTGAAAAGTTTCAACCTTGAATTGTATAACAACACCTGCTACCTTGGTTCCAGTTGTCTGCGCACTATTTTTCGATCATGCTATTTCTTGGTCTTTTCTTTGTATAGTCTGACATTCTCATAAGCCTGTAGGCAAAATTCCTTCAATTTATTGAGTTGGTGGAGCCGTTTTTCTTCTGCTACTTGTGGATCGAGATTTAACTTCTTCAGTGCCTAATACGCTTTGTGTTCAAGCTCCACTAGCAGATGGCACGCTTTCCCAAACACCATTCGATATGGGGACATATCGATGGATGTTTTGTAAACTGTCCGATAGGCCCATAGTGTGTCATCCAGTTTTGTAGACCAGTCCCACCTTGTTGATCCAATGATTCTTTCCAAGATTATTTTGATCTCCCTGTTTGAAACTTCAACATGTCCATTTGACTATGGATGGTAGGCAGTGGCAACTTTATGAGTAACTCTGTATTTGGATAGGAGTGCATCGAAGTATCTGTTGCAGAAATATGTGCCACAATCACTGATGATTGCCTGAGGTGTTCCGAAGGGAGTGAAAATATTCTTCATAAGGAATTTTATCACCATTTTTGAATCATTTGATGGCAGTGCTATTGCTTCAACCCATTTGGAGATGTAGTCTACTGCAACTAGTATATACAGGTTTCCGAATGATGGAACAAATGGTCCCATAAAATCAATCCCCCATACATCAAATATCTTCACTTTCAGAATATTTTGCAGAGGTCCTTCATTTCTCATTGAAGAGCAAATAAGTAAGCATATTTAAACATAGTGGGCCAGAACAAACCTGATTGTAGGACTTTGGCTGCAGTTTTATTTCCGTTGAAGTGTCCACCGTATGGTGATGAATGACAGTGCTGCAAGACACTATTGACCTCTTCATGTGGAACACAACGCCTCAATAATTGATCATCACACACAGCATTTGAACAAGTACAGCTTATCCCAGACATAGTGCTTGACTACTTTGAAGAACTCATTTCGTTGCTGACGTGTCCATTCCAACGGCCACTTTCCCGATACTATGTAGTTTACATAGTCAGCATACCAAGGGACATCTTGTTGTTTCATGGCAAACGACTGTTCATCTGGAAAAGTTTCTTTGATTGTCAGTTCATTGCCAGCTTTTTCTCCATTCTCAAGCCTCGATAAGTGATCTGCCACTTGTTTTCTGTCCATTTCCTATCTCGGATCTCCACGTCAAATTCTTGCAGCAGAAGCACCCAACGAATCAATCTAGGTTTGGCATTTTTCTTCACGATCATGTATTTGATTGCTTAATGATCTGTGTAGACCACCACTTTGAGACCCAACAGGTAGGAGCAAAATTTATCAAAAGTAAACACAACTGCAAGCAACTCCTTTTCAGTGGTTGTGTAGTTGAGTTGAGCTTCATTCAGAGTTATGCTGGAGTAGTAAATGGTGTGGAAAATTTTTGCTTTGCGTTGTCCCAAAACTGCACCTACAGTAAAATCACTAGCATCACACATCACATCAAATGGAAGCGTCCAGTCTGGTGCTACTATAATGGAGGCAGAGACCATCTTCTGTTTCAAGATCTCAAAAGCTTCGTGGCATTCTTTGGTGAAGTTGAAAGACACATCTTTCTCCAGAAGATTGCATAAAGGTTTTGAAATCTTGGAGAAGTCTTTGATAAATCTCCTGTAAAAGCCTGCATGTTCAAGAAAACTCCGAATCCCTTTGATTGATGATGATGGAGGTAGTTTTTCTATTATCTCGATCTTTGCTTTGTCTACCTCGATTCCCTTTTATGAGATCCGATGTCCCAGGATAGTGCCTTCATGCACCATGAAATGACATTTCTCCCAATTGAGTACGAGGTTAGTATCTTTGCACCTTTGTAACATATTTTCCAGATTTTGCAAGCAGTGGTCGAACGAGTCTCCAAACACAAAAAATTAACCATGAAAACCGCCATACTTTGTTCCAGCATGTCTGAGAAGATGGCCATCATGCAACGTTGAAATGTAGTAGGAGCATTAATCCAAATGGCATCATGCGGAAAGAAAAAGTACCATACGGGCATGTAAAAGTGGTTTTATCCTGATCTTCTAGGGCGATGGTAATCTGATTGTACCCCGAGTATTCGTCCAGAAAAAAATAGAACTCATGTCCCGCCAATCTGTCTAGCATCTGATCAATGAATGGTAACGGGAAATGATCTTTCCTTGTTTCTTTTTTCAGCTTCCTGTAGTCCATGCATACTCTCCATCCAATCACCGTTCTTGTTGGAATCAGCTCGTTCTTTTCATTTATGACTACAGTAATTCCTCCTTTCTTTGGCACATATTGCATAGGACTCACCCACGTGCTGTCAGAGATGAGGTAGATGATGCCGACATCCAACCATTTGATAATTTCTTTCTTCATGACCTCCTTCATGATTGGATTTTATCTCCGTTGATGCTCCACTGTGGCTTTGTACTCGTCGTTCATCAGAATTTTGTGCATGCAAAATGATGGACTAATGCCTCGAATGTCTCCTATAGTCCAGCCAATGGCTTTCTTGTGTTCTCGTAACACTCTCAGCAACTTATCTTCCTACTCTAATGTTAGAGACGAAGAAATAATCATAGGTAAATCAGAAGAGTTTCATAAGAATTCATACCTGAGATGGCTCAGAAGTAGCTTTAGTTCCAGCTGTGGTGGTTCTTCAATCGAAGGCTTGATTCGCTCTTTTTTCGGTAGTTCCAAACTTTCCACTTATCATGTCGATTTGAAGTGAAATGGTCAGTCAAGATAGTTGATACATTCCAGAATTTCATCATCTAGCTCGCTATCAGTCATGTTGGTGATACAAGCTTCAAGTGTATCCGTGGGAAGTTGCATTGCATCAGTATTCTGGATGATACTATCTACAACATCAATTCTGAAACATTCCTCCTCTTTTTCATCGTTCAAGAATTTCATGGCTTTGAAAACATTGAATGTAACTTCTTGGTCCTGCACTTTCATGATTAGTTCTCATTTTTGTAAATCAATAACAGTTCGACCTGTAGCCAAGAATGGTCTTCCGAGGATAATATGTAAATCTTTTTCTTATTCCATGTCAAGGATAATGAAATCTGCAGGGAAAATGAATTTGTTGACTTTAACCAATACATATTCCATTACTTCTCTCGGAAATGTGAGCGATCTGTCAGCAAGCTGCAGAGTAACTGAGGTGGGCATTGCATCTCCAATCTGCAGTTTCCTGTAAATAGACAAAGACATCAAGTTAATGCCGGCACCTAAATCACACAAAGCCTTACTGAAGTAATGTTCTCATATGGTGCAAGGGATGGTGAAACTGCCAGGATCTTTCAACTTTGGGGGAAGCTTCCTCTAAATGATGGCGCTGCATTCTTCTGTCAATGCTACTGTCTCGTAATCTCCCAATCTCCGCTTTCGTGACAGAATGTCTTTCATGAATTTGAAATAGCTGGGCATTTGTTCCAACGCTTCTGCAAATGGAATGTTGATATGCAGCTTTTTGAAGATCTTTAGGAATCGAGCAAACTGCTTGTCTAGTTTACTTTTCTGGAGACGCTGTGGAAAAGGTGGAGGTGGAGTGAATTTTTCTCGATCATTTTCTTTTGTCTCTTTTTCCTCCATCTGTGGTTCTATTTCGTTGCTTTCTTTTGGAACTTCCTCAGTGGATGCCTTGACTCCAACATTTTTATTGATCTCAGTACCGCTTTTTAAAGTAATGGCTTGACATTGCTCATTCCCTCGGTTCCTTGGATTTGGTTCTGTGTTGCTAGGAAGGTTAACTTGCGGTCTGTAACTCTGAGCATTGGCCAGTTGTCCTATTTGATTTTCCAGTGCCTTTATAGATGCTGATTAGCTTTGATTGAATGCTGCTTGGGCTTGAAACATAGCATCATATTTAGCTTCTTGCTTTTTGAACATCTCTGCAAGCATTTCTTTTATTTCTGGTTCTTTTTCATACTCCTGGCCTTTGTTCTGTTGTTGGAATCCGGGTGGTGGATTATTCTTTTGCCCTGAATTGTTGTTCCATGCGAAATAAGATGATTCCTCCACCCTGGATTGTAGGTGTTGGAATATGGATTGTTCCATTGTCTGTTGAAATTGTTGACATAATTCACTGTCTCATCATGTTGGTTTGTCTTTGGTGCTATGGTGAACTTATGGCACCGGCGATGTTTACAACTTACGTGCTAAGTGTTTCCATGAATTTTCACATCTGCTTCAGCTTGGCATTCATTGCTGTGTTGGCTCTGACTTCGTGGATTCCTGCTATTCGTTGAATCATGCTTCTTTCTGTTGGCCACAAAGAATTATTGTTGGTCATTTCTTCAATTAAGTCCTAGGCTTGATCTTCTCATTTTTCCATTAAAGCTCCTCCAACAGCAGCATCAATTGTAGTTCTCGTTGATCGGTGTGATCACACATGTATAACGCAAGCGCACCTATCATTCAAGTAGTATAAAATGTATCGATTCCATGAGGACTTAATACATAAGCTATTAATTTATAAAGCCAAATGTTTACGAGTATCTAATAGATTGGTTGTTTGGTTGGATGATGACTTTAAACTAAAACAAGTAAATAAAATAGTGTGAAAGTGAATTAAAGATAAAATCAATATTATTAAACTATCTAGGGTTGTGAATCCTTCCAATATCTTTTAAAGATGGAGTGGTTATCTCATGTTTGTGCAATATATTGGTTTACTAACCTGGAACACGAAATAATGCAAAAGCCTCTGTCGATGGTCAGATACAAATACCCAGTGTAACCCAATTAATCATATGTCTATGTTAACCAAGTTACCTGAATTCATTAAGATTAAGTTTCAATTATGGCTACCCCCGCCCGACAGGTATATGTCTATCCTAGAAGGAAAACTATTAAGGGTTATCTATCCTTAATGAAGATCGTGGGCTATTAAGTCTAAGGCTGAAACCTAAAATTCCTTCATCAAGTTTATTTTAAGTTTACCACATCAATCTTATTAATGACCAGTTAACAAGAAGCATTAAGCTTAAGACTTAATAAATAAACCTTTATATTACCCAAAATATGAAATAACCCCTTATAAACCGGTGATATTGGAATTCATCACAACCCTAGATAACATGTTTAGTTACCACACATATCTAAGGCTAGTAAAAACTTAAATAAAGTAAATGACATAAAGTAAAAGCTGGAAATTAAAAATGTAAATAAAGCAATAAAGAAAATGACGGGGTTAGAGGATCCACTTTTAATATTTCAAAATTATAAATCTCCCTAATTGTCAATGTTTATCGATTAATTAATTATATTTACCCAGACCATAAAGGCGGTAATTCTATTTGTCTCAATTAAATCCAACCGACCATATAGGCGGAAACTACGTCTGAAATATAAAACCGATCATATAGGCGGTAAATAAAGTTGTCACCTAAACCGGCCATATAGGCGGAAACTAATTAATCCAAATTTCAATTAAAATAAAGAAGATTAATCTAATTTAGTATATTAAAAGTATCACCTTTTCACCCCAGCAGAATGAGATTACCTGCTCATGCTGTAAATGAAAACACACAAAATTTTATTAATTAAATAAAAAGAAAATACAAGAAGACTTAAATAAATATACAAGACTCTTTCCTTTAGGTTTTCATGGAGAAATTTCTCCAAAGAAAGCATGAAAAATTTACAAAGTTTAGCTTGGTATTTATAGGCAAATCTAAAGGCTTCCACCAATTTCTCCACAAATTGCTCCACCGAACATGGCACCAAACATGGCATCAAACATGGCACCAAATATGGCACCAAACATGGCACCAAATCCTCCACCAAACATGCAAGCATGTTTGGTGGAAGTTTGACAATTTTTAATTTTTTTTAATTTTGAAAATGACTTAAATAATTAAACATAACACACTTCCAAATGTTTTATCAATTTTGGTCATGGAAACCTCAAAATTAGAAATTATTATGAACTTCAAAGTTGTAGATCTTTGAGTATTCTTTAATTTGGAACTTGAATCACCTCAATCCGATATCAGAGTAAGAAGTTATGGCCAAAATATGACATTTACGCAAAGTTGGAATTTCCAAAATTGTACTTCGTTACAACGCCATTTCAAGTTTCCAATCTCCAAAATCAAAATGTCAGGTCCAGTTTTTGCCCTTATTTGTTCCATATTTCGTCCTAAATGATTCCATTGAGTCCCAATTTTATTTTATCTGTAAAATAAACTAAAACACATCAAAATGTTCATCAACCCGAGAAACTAAACAAAATATTAGGTAAAAGGGACGATAAATATTGATATATTTTATGCTCATCACTCATCAGTCCAAAAAGTCCATTATAGAAGGTTTTTACTTGTAGCCACTTTGCAATCTCATGATGAGGGCATTTTCTGAGCAATTCCTTATATCTTTCCCAAGCTTCGCAGAGAGATTTTGAGTCATGTTGCACAAAGGATGTGATGTCATTCCTTAGCTTTGCAGCTATGGCGGGTGGAAAGTTTTTTGCAAGGAATTTGGTGGCTAGAGTGTTCCAAGTTGTGATGGAACCTGCTGATAGTGAATGTAGCCAAACCTTACCTTTATCTTTCAAGGAATATGGAAAAACACGCAGTCTCATTGCTTCTTCAGCCACTCGATTGTAATTGAAAGTGCCGCAAAGTTCCAGGAAGTTGCTGATGTGGGCATTAGGATCTTAAGTTGTATTCCCCCCAAACTGAACTGACTGCTGTATCATCTCGATGCATGTTTTGATGTCACACGCATTTGCTGGTAAGAGAGGAAGTACAATACATGAAATAAAGCCGTCAAACACCGGAATAGTTCTGTCTCGAATGGGAATTGGTGGTAGAACCTCCAAAGGTTCATGTTCCATGTTGATCAGTGCTTCTTGGCCTTCTCGCCTTTCCCTTCTCAACTGTCTGATTGTTCTTTCAATTTCAGGGTCAATCGGACGGATTTCAAAGCTTCTGGTTCTTCTCATGTAGTGTCTGAGAACTTGAAACACAAGAAAACAGAAATAATAAATAAAAACAAATTAGAAAAAAGTAAATGTATCTAACCCCAAAACTAACAGTGAAAGATAAATAAGTCCCCGACAACGGTACCAAAAACTTGATCGGTGAAATCACTCACGTAACGCAAGCGCACGTATCGTTCAAGTAGTATAAAATGTATCGATCCCATGATGACTTAATATCTTAGCTATCAATTTATGAAGTTAAATGTTTACAAGTACCTAATAGATTGGTTTGTTGATTGGATGGTGATTTTTGCTAAAACAAGTAAATAAAACAGTGCGAAAGTAAATTAAAGGAAAATTCAATATTATAAAACTATCTATGGTTGTGAATCCTTCCAATATCTGTTAAAGATGAAGTGGTTATCTCATGTTTGTGCAATATATCGGTTTATTAACCTGGAACATGAAAATATGCAAAAGCCTCTGTCGATGGTCTGATTCAAACACCCAAATAACCCAATTGATCATATGTCTATGTTAACCAAGTTACCTGAATTCATTAAGAATAAGTTACAATTGTGGCTACCCCTGTCTGACAGGTATATGTCTATCCTGTAAGGAAATCTTCCTAAGGGTCATCATGCCCCGATGTGAGATCGTGAGCTATTGAGTCTAAGGCTGAAACCTAAAATTCCTTCATCAAGTTTATTTTAAGTTTACCAGATCAATCTTATTAATGGCCAGTTAACAAGAAACATTAAGCTTAAGACTCAATAAATAAATATTTATATTACCCAAGACATAAAATAGCCAACTTTATAAACCGGTGATATTGGAATTCAACACACCCCTATATAATATGTTAGTTAGAAAACATACCTAAAATTACAAAATACATAGTTAAACAGAATAACATAATGGAAAATTAAAAAGTAAATAAAATTACAACAATAAAAGAAAATGCTAGAGCTAGGGGTTTCACTTTTAATACTTCAAATATAAATTACTCCCTTATCAATTAATCATTTCTTGAATTAATTATATTAAAACCGACCATATAGGCGGTGAATGTCATTTATCCAAAGTCCAACCGACCATATAGGCGGAAACTAAGTCCAATAATGTAAAACTGGCCATATAGGCGGTAAATAATTAATTCAATTTACTTATTTAAATTAAGGGAGTACATCTATAATATTTTATATAAAAGTTTCCCCACAAACTCTAGCAAAAAGAGATTACCTACTCATGATGTAATTAAAAACACAAAAAAATTTATTAAATAAATAATGAGAAAATACAAGAAAACTTAAATAGACATGCAAGACACTTTCTTTTAGGTTTTCATGGAGAAATCCCCAAAAAAAGCATGAAAAATTTACAAAGTTTAGCTTGGTATTTATAGGCAAATCTAAAGACTTCCACCAATTTCTCCACCAAACATGGCACCAAATCCTCCACCAAACATGTCTGAATCAGAGAGAGGCTGGTGACCTTCTTCTCCCATGTCTGAATCCAAGTCAGAAGGAATTCTGGATTTATCATCTAAAAAAGCTGAGGTAGATGTATCACCATCGAGATGCACTTTGGACCACCCTCGAGGCAGATAACAAGCTTCATCATATTCTCGGGGAAGAAACCTTTTCCTCAGATGGTGACTCCGAAATCCATCTTGGAAAGAAATGGCCGAATGGGTATAAACGACTCGAACAAAATCTATTTGGATCTTGGAGATCTTTTGGTTTGAACTCACTTCTAAAGTCTTTCTTGCAGCAGCTTCGGAAGCTAGCACAGACTGGACAAAGTCAAGTTCATCCTCAAGGCTACTCACTTTAGTCGATAATCGAGTAGCAGCTTCATCACAATTCTGCCTCTGCCTCTCTGACTCAGCTAACTTTGCTTCCGCCACAGATAAGTTGACCCTAAATTGAGTTAATTCTGAATCCTTCCGATCTAATTTGGCCTCAGCAAAAGCCACATTCGCATCCATCAAGTCAAGTGAACTCTGAACTTCTACCAACTTCGTATCCTTGACATTCAACAATTCTTTAAACTCGATCACCTCTTTATCCAACACGCTGATAGTTGTCTTGCTCTCCAAGATGGAGTATTTTTCTTGGACAGCTAACCCCTTCCATTGATTTTTGCTTTTTCGGAGGGCAAGAAGCTTCCTGTCCCGATTAGATATAGTCTGAAAGATGTCCTAGATAGCCTATAACGGAGAAGAAAATGACTTAGAATGCATAAGTAAAAACTGAACTAACTTAAGGGAAGTATGAATACTCATTATCATCAGAGCGTGGGAGAAAGATTGGTCAAGGTGGTCTATATGCTGATTCCTGAGCTCTAGCCCGTCCTCTGCGGTGAAAAGATTGTGCAACACTGCGAAGTAAAATTCAGGATCATCCTGTAGTAAATCATCGGTCTTCACGAAAGATTGATCCGACCTCATGAATGACGGCCTCCAAATGCTCGATTCCTCCTCGGGCTTGCAAAGGATTGGAGAGCATAGATGATGCATCTTCCTCTTAATCAGAATCATCCTCGGGGCTTTGAAGTTTTAGTCTCTAATACATGCCACAAGATCCTAAATGTGATTTTATGTGTGAAATAATCAAGTGAAGTGGCGTAATTGTAGAATTTAAGAGGACAAGTTGAAGAAGAATATATTCTCTCTTGTTATTTACAATGACATTAGTACTATAAATACACAATGTTTGAAATTTGAAATAGAAAAGATATTAACTACTAGATAAAAGATATAATTACAAAGGATTCAAAAAGATATTCCTTGATTTTCTCCCTTCAATTATCTTGATTATGGAATCTTATCATGCCCCCGCAAGATGGACGGTCGTGGAGAGAGTCCGATCTTGGACTTGATTGAATTGAAAGAAGACCGAGCAAGCGGTTTGGTGAGGGCGTCCGCTAGTTGATCAGCTCCAGAGATGTGGGAGACCCGGAGTAGACCATTTTGAACTTGTTCTCGGATGAAGTGGTAGTCAAGCGCGACATGTTTCATGCGTGAGTGGAAAACAGGATTGGAGCATAGATTGGTTGCCCCAACATTGTCACAGTAGATTACTGGTTGGAGAGAGAGAATGACTCCAAGTTCAGTAAGGAGAGCACAAATCCATCTATGTTCGGCAGCAGTGGAGGCCACTGATCGGTACTCGGCCTCAGTGGATGAGCGTGCAATAGAGCGTTGTTTCTTGGAGCTCCAGGAAATAGGATTATGACCCAGATAAACTATGTAAGCACCAGTGGAGGTGAAGTCGTCCTTGTTGCCAGCCCAATCAGCGTCGGAAAAGGCATGGAGTGAGAGAGGGGAGTTTCGGCGGAGAAATATGCCTTGGTCCAGAGTGCCACAGAGATATCGTAGTAGACGCTTGACTGCATGCCAATGGTTCATCGGTCGGTTGATGCATAAACTGAGAAAGTTTGTTTACAGTATAAGCAATGTCTGGTCGAGTGAGGGAGAGATACTGGAGGCTCCCGAAAATAGTTCTGTACTCGGTCGGATCAGGTAAGGGAGATCCAGATTGTAACGTGAGTGTCGGGTTTGTCGCCAGAGGAGTTGAGGCTGGCTTGGCGGTAATCATGTGAGTTCTGGTGAGCAGATCGGTAATGTACTTGCGTTGACTAAGGAAAAGATCATCGTTGTGGCTAGTAACCTCCACCCCAAGGAAATATGCAAGTTGGCCAAGGTCCTTGAGTGAGAAGCGCTTAGAGAGTTGGTCTATGAATCGGCGGACAGTTGCAACATCATTTCCAGTTATGATGATGTCGTCGACATAGACTAAGAGATATAGTGTGGTTTGGGCGTTGGTGGAGATGAACAGTGAGGTGTCGGCCATTGAGTTGGTGAAGCCGGACTGGAGAAGAAATTGACGCAGTTCATGGTACCATGCTCGAGGAGCTTGTTTGAGGCCGTAGATGGCTTTGCGAAGTTTGCAGACGTGATTGGGGTGATCCGGATCAATGAAGCCCGAAGGTTGTGACATATAAACATCTTCAGTGAGAGTGCCTTGAAGAAAGGCATTGTTGATGTCAAGTTGTCGGAGAGACCATCCTTGACTAACCGCAAGACTGAGAACAATCTGAACTGTGGTCGGCTTGATGACTGGACTGAAGGTTTCATAATAATCTACGCCAGGTCTTTGATGGAATCCCTTGGCAACTAATCGAGCTTTGTACCTGTCAATAGAACCGTTAGCATGAAATTTGGTGCGAAAAATCCACTTACAACCGACCAGGTTCTGGTCGGAACAGGGTGGCACCAGTTCCCATGTCCCATTGCGAAGTAGTGCATTATATTCTTCTGACAAAGCTTGGCGCCACTTAGGGTCCTTGAGGGCTTGGGTAATGGTGGTGGGTTCGAGTGTAGGTTGCAGAAGCTGGGCGTGAAGGTTAAGTTTTTGAATTGGTTTGTGTAGGCTGTGCTTGGAACGTGTGACAATGACACGGGTTAAGTCGGAGCGTTCATTCGGGTGGTCGGGTTCGGTTTGGTCGGGGATGGGTTGTGGAGTTGAGTGTGTAAGAGGTCGGTTTTGTTTTGTGTGGTCGGTCTGGGAAGCTGTAGTTGTTGGGTCATGTGTTCGGTTGGTTTTTGTGTGGTCGGTGTTGGGTTGTGTTCGGGAGTGTGCATGTGGTCGGTTGGTGTTTGTTTGGTCGGTGTTGGGTTGTGGTCGGGAGTGATCAGGTTGAGTGTCACTGGTTGTGCTTTTGGGGAGGGTTTGGTATTCCCCCCCATTGTCAGAGTAGAGTGATATGATAGGGCGATTGAAGAATTTTTCGACCAGTGCCTTGAAGCGCACAAAGACATCACGGGTGTCGGATTTTCGCTTTAGGGGATATAGCCATATGTATTTGGTGAAATGGTCGATGAAGATTATGTAGTATTTGAAGTTGTCGAAGGAGTAGACCGGGGAGGTCCATAAATCTGTATATATAACTTCAAGAGGCGCAGAGGTAGTAAGAGTGGAGGTAGAGAACGGTAATTTGTGACTTTTATTGCATTGGCATGCATTACAATGATTAGTTGAATAACATGAATTAGAGACAGAGGAATTAAATGAAGACATGATGCGTTTGAAGATGGACGACGAGGGATGCCCGAGCCGATGATGCCACTCAGGTACAGTTGTGCTGACACTTGGATAGGCGAATAGAGGAGACCGAGTGGGGGTGGTCGGCCACTCGTAGACACCATCCTTAGTTCGACCCTGCAACAGAACTGCCCCCGTGCGGAGATCCTTCACATGAAAACAAGAGGGTAAAAACTCAATGGAAGTGTTATTGGACTTGCAAAATTGTGAAATGGAGATGAGATTACGTTTCATATTGGGTACATATAAAACATTGGATAAGGTGAAAGAGTAGTTAAAGTATTAAGAGAGGTAGAACCATGGTGGGAAATGGGCAGGGCAGTGTCGTCACCGATCATTATTTCATCTGTGCCGTCATAAGGATAGTGGAGGGCAAGGTTTTTCAGATCAGTAGTGACATGATGTGAGGCTCCACTGTCGAGAAGCCAGTTTGGGTTGGATGAAGAGGTGGTGGTGGCATTTGCTTGATATTGCCAGGGGCTGGGCGTGCGAGGGTTGGAGGAATTGGTCGACCTGGTTGGTGGTTGCGCACCGGGGAAGTGTTGGCGGAAGAGAGGGCATTGGGAGACCACATGGCCTTGATTGCTGCACCATTGGCAACGACCAAGAAAAGGACGAGGAGGATGTCGGTCGGTTCTAGTGTTTGTGGAAGTGTTTCTGGGAAGTTGGTGGTTGGTGGTTGGTGCATACCGACCGGTCTGGACAGTGTTACTTGGATGTGGTCGGCTGTAGGTCCGAACATTGGTGGGATGCGCAGATGCCGGGTGGGATGGGGTGCTGGTCCTGTTGCGGATAGATAACTCCTTGTTGATGAGTTTTTCATGGAGTTCATCAAAGAGAATAGTGGAATCACGGCCATTGATAGAGTCGATGATGGACTGATAGTTATCGTCAAGGCCGTCAAGTACTTTTTCAATTAGATCTTCATGGTCAAGAGGTTTACCAAGGGCGGCAAGTTGATCGGCTGTGGTTTTGATGAATTGCATGTATTCGGTAATGGTTTTAGGGCCTTTGGTGATGTGTTTAAGATGATCTTTGAGTTGTTTGATGTGACCCCGAGATGGACGGGCATAGGTGTTGGCAAGTGTTCGCCAGGCTTCATAGGTGGTGGTGGATTGGGTGATGAGAGGGACTAGCGATGGTGATAGGGTGCCGACCAGAGCTGCAAAGATCAGTTTGTCTTGGCGTAGCCAGGTATGATATTCGGGATTTGGAGAAGTGACATCATTGGTGGTGACGGTACGTGGTGGGGTTTGATGATTTTCATCAATGTGTTTTTGTAAATCGTAGCCGATGAGAATGGCTTCAATTTGGGTTTTCCAGGAGAGATAATTGTTGATGTGAGTTTGATTGAGTTGTGGATGGCAACTATGATCAAAGGTTTTGTAGGTTCTTGGGTGTTGGGGATGACATTTTGGGTATCGTCGGAGGCCATTGGAACGGAGGTTGGAGAAAAAAAAAAAAAATTTAGAGAAGGGATCTGGGCGCTGATACCATGTAGAATTTAAGAGGACAAGTTGAAGAAGAATATATTCTCTCTTGTTATTTACAATGACAATTAGTACTATAAATACACAATGTTTGAAATTTGAAATAGGAAAGATATTAACTACTAGATAAAAGATATAATTACAAAGGATTCAAAAAAGATATTCCTTGATTTTCTCCCTTCAATTATCTTGATTATGGAATCTTATCAGTAATCACTTACATTGATTTTTGGAGAAATTTTGATTTTTCTTTGGATAAAGCTCCAAGCTTGTTGTTTATGCCTCGGGTGAGTTTCCCTATCACCTCATTTGACTTCTCCAAGCGCTAGCTTTGATGAAATTTTTGAAGCAAAAATTTCACTCCAGTGAGAGAAGTAATCGGCCAAATGAGAAGAGAGAAAGAAAGTGTTGTGTTGTGCCAAGACTTGGTGGTTGAGTTATTAATGCTTTACATTAATTAAGCCAACTACTTCCATCAAAAATTGACCTTTGAAGTAAGTCATGTGGTCCCACCACCTAAAAAAATCAAAATTTGAGTTGGCTTCTCCAACACACAACTAAGTCACGGGCAATATTATCGGGTTCGTTTAATTCCAATTAAACGAATTTACCGTCACGCCATAATTAAATCCAATTTAATCAAATAATTATGTCTCGCAAAATTATTATGATAGTCGCTTTCGAATTAATTTTAAATTAATTCGTTCGCCCAAATTAAAATCCAATTTTAATTTCGTATTGAAATCCGATTTCAATTAATATATCCGATATATTATTTTAGCTAAAAATAAATAAATTAAATAGAAAAATCTAATTTAACTATTAAATTTATTTTATCGATTAATTCTAATTAATCGCGTTCTCTCTTCTATATGAATTTAATCCCAGATTAATTCTTGCCGCAATTAATCCCAGATTAATTCTATCTGAGTCAAATGTCATTGGTGAATCTTTGGGAAGCGACCCAAGAGTTTTCTGGATATATTGGCAGTAAATACAGTTATCGAACTATCTGAATACGTGCGTTTCCCGTACAATGTTCTCACCGATTTACAAGACATGGATGGCTTCTAGAAAAGCACCGTGCCTACCCAATTCTCTAAAAATATTCGCTGAGGATATCATCTGTATCAGGCGTAGTAATACTAATATAATGTAATGCGTAATATGATTCAGTATCGGATGTCACATGCTAGGCCTAGGACTGGCTCTGTGTCTCCCCCGTACGAAGTATATATCGGATCTCGGGTAACTAATATCTGTAATCGGGAAGTAATGACCTAGTCATACTATCCAGATAGCTATACCTTTTAAGAGTACTAGTTTCGTATCATGTGTTACCATTATCTCCATATGACTGAAGTGATACTCTCATCTTGACATCACATCCAATATACTACGATTCTCAGTAAACCCAATACAGGCGTACACATAATCTGTTAAAGCTCCAGACGACCAATACTAAAGTAAACTGATTGTCGCAAGTAATAGCGATGTAAGTCTCAGGTTAAAGATCACATATAGACCCGGCCGGCGGTTCAGTTCCGGTTCGGAACCGAACCGAACCGGCCGATTTTCGGTTCCACAAGTGTGGAACCGGAACACCGAACCGAACCGAACCGAACGGTACGGTTCGGTTCAGAGAAATTTTTTTTTTTGAAAATTAATTAAAATAAATGAGATTAATTTTATAAATAAAAAAATTATTACATTGAAGAGCTTGAGCTTAAATTTTTAAAAATTTAAGTTGTCTACGTATCCTCCAAGGGTGAGAGAAATCAAAGCTCACGTAGTTCCATTACAAGTTTTAGACATATCCCCTTTGTAAATTATAATTTTACAATTATCAATCATCATTATCAGTTGATCCTTCGGCTCCGGTTCCGCTTGCACTTGTTGCAGAAGCATTATCGAACAAATCTTCAAAATCATCGGGGGCATCTTCTTGTTGTCTCAGATCAGCTCGAGTCCAATCATCCACACAGTTGTTGCTTCTAGAGTGCTTGGATGTAATGAAGATCACCTAGCTTCCAATATATTACCTCCCAAGCTGAAGGCTTGCTCAACCGCAACGGTGGAAATAGGTGCTGCCAAGATCTCTTTAGCAATAATAGATAAAACATGATATATATTTTGATGCCGGTTCCACCATTCAAGGATTTTAAAATTTTTACTGCATAAACTTTCATTAGAAAACTCAAAATTTGTAGATAAATAATTATCTAATTCAGGGTTATTAGTTGTCGTATCCCTAGATTTTTTATTTCGTTGCAATAACCAACGATCCCCTGCGCTAAGTCTTGTTTGAATTACCGGTTCGCTACTACTAGATTGACCTAATGTTCCTAAGTTATATCTTACAATATAATCATTAAATAAAATAATTAAATCACTTCTTAATTTCGTCATTATACATTAGTAATTTATATTTTATATATTAAAATTATTTTTATTTTTTAATTTTTATTTTTATTTGGGGAGGGAGCCAAACGGCTCCCTGCCCCCCAACGGCTAGTAGCCGTTGGGGGCGTAGGGTTCCTGTTGGAACCCTACGGTTCCAACAGGAACCCTACGGTTCCAACAGGAACCCTACGGTTCCAACCGGAACCGTCCGAACCGGTGGAACCGTACGGTTCCACCGGTTCGGACCGGTTCGAGTTGGGGTGGAACCCCAACCGAACCGGTCCCCTTCCGGTTCGGTTCCAGAACCGGAACCGTGGCCGGGTCTAATCACATACACCTACCCTGATTCGGATTCCCATAGACACATAGTCATACTACCAATGAGATTCCGAGTGGGTCTATCCAGAGCGAACTGTTCCCGGTCCAACGGCTAAAAGAACCTCTTATTACATTTGCATAAGTATCCAATACCTAAATATATAAGAACTATGCTGTTAAGCTTCCATAACGCGGACAAGTGTAATACTAATCTATTCCGCATTATCAATGTCCAGTCTCAATAATATTTCGACTAGGGATATTTAATGATTAACCGTTCGTGGATTAATACTGTCTCATATCTTATTAATCTGATTTAATCATATGGATTTTTATCATTAATATATATCCTAGTAATCCAATTACAATAATGATAAAATAGCAATTTCCTTTTGTCACATAGTTAATTTGTACAAAAACACAATGTTTTTTACAAATAGTGATGCCATGGGTCATAATTGTCCAACAATCTCCCACTTGGCCTATAACCAATCACTCAAGTATCTAACACCTGAACTATGTACATGTCGCTCAAACCTTTGCTGAGATATAGCCTTCGTCAGCGGATCTGCAATGTTATCATCTAATGCGATCTTCTCGATATTCACATCACCATAATGTATGATCTCACGAATCAGATGAAATCATCGAAGTACATTCTTGGATCGTTGAGGAGATCGTGGTTCCTTAGCCTGTGCGATAGCCCCATTATTGTCACAATACAAAGGTACATGCTCAGCTGCTAACAGAACTACTCCTAATC
>SKCR01013974.1:0-44461 GCA_019454045.1 Zanthoxylum bungeanum | reverse complement strand
TAAAACAGAAAAAGAGAGAAAATAAATTAAGGAGATAGTCCCTGTATTTTATAAACTCCATTTAAGACCATTGATTTTACGATATTGTATAATAAAAAAATCAAATGTGAAATTTGATATTTACTCGATAAATCTCTTTGCTCTTTTACAAACCAATATATGTTTTTCTCATTTTTTATTTCAAAAATTTTATTTTTATTATATTGGCTAACAAAACGCAATACTATCGTTACTTGTGATTAAACGAAATTATTATATATGCACACTATTTACTTTTAAAATTTTCTTCATGGGATTCTTTGTGAAATTTATTTTCACTTTCAGAGTTTGAAATCATTTTTTATTATATTGTTTGTATTTTAATTAATTTTTAATTTTTATTAATAAAATAATTTCTTAAAATCCGTGAGAATTTGAATAAAATTTAAGCAATTCATAAATTTAGCAGAATTATTGATTATAAAAAATCTGATACAATCATTTAAAATATTAATTGAATACACCCACCTAAATAGACAAATAATAATAATGTAATATTTGTTCAAACTTTTCGTTTTTGTTTACTTTGTGAAAAGAAATAACAGCAGAAACACCGTCGTTTGATCCCGAGTTCCAAAAACAAAACTGCCTTTTCATAGGTTTTAGGAAGTTTTTTCTTTTAATATTTAAATATTTACCTCAAAAGAGTTAAAACTATGAAAATATACGCCCAATGATTATTACATGAATATGCATTTCCAAAGAGAGACAAGTATATCATGCTTTAAGAACGTCACTTGCATACTCAAATAAATAAAATCGAATGAAGTGGAGTAAGTATAATTAAGGTGTCCTCAAGGGGCGTGGTTTGGTGATGCAGGGTTCAAGATTTCATCTTGAGGTCCTGCGTTCGAATTCATCGAGTGTGTATCTTGTAAGAGGCTGGGATAGCCAAAAATTTCACCCACTCTGTTTAAGCCCAAAAGAAATGATTTGACGGTGAATTTTCAACGATTTTAAAAAATACATATAATTAAGGTTGGGTAACGAATTAAATAAGGGATGGGAGTAAGTATAGTTTAAGGAGGATGGGTAACGAGTTAAATAAGGAAGTAGAAATTTTGTTGGTGTCTGCTATCATTCAAATTCAATCCCAAGATGTTACTTGGCATTTCGAATACTCCATCTAGCCATCAAAATCAGTCTCAATAACTACTTACTGATTTGAGTCACATTTTCCATTGGAACTTGGAATGAATGCCTGGTGCTTCTGATTCTCAGTTTCACCATTTCCCAAACGCAAAAAAAAAAAAAAAATTGTTGAAATATTTGGCCGGAGAATTACCACAAGCCACAACGATGTCTAAATTATTATCGCTGATATTCAACTTTCAAAGAGACTAGTTCACTTTCTTGCTGTGGATTTCGGACCTTTGAACTGTTTATATTTAACTACAAACAGTGTCAATCAGATAAGAGAGATAATTCAAGCACTATTGAGTCATTAGTGCTTGATAGAACATATATATGTTAACAAATAGGTGGCCTACATAGAACATAAGGAGTGGCCTTACAGTTACAGGTCATTATGCAAAGATAAAATACTCGCCGATAAACCTAGAATTTCATGAGAAATATGATTAAAGTTAAAAGGAAAAAGGGTCTAAGACTTACAGATCCAATCTTTCATGGATTGCCCGTTGCACTGAAGAGTTCAGGCCGTATGCTACTGAGTTAAACAAACCCTAAAACAAACAATCAATTGGAATCAAATATGTTTCCAAAGAAGCAAACAATAGTGAAACTTGCGCACCTTGAAGTTACAACAAAATCAGTTTTTTTTCTAGAGGATTAACATACCAAATATACTACTCATCACAGATGACAAATGTACTCATCAAAGAGAGCTTTAGTACGAAGAGAGCTTTAGTAGTGACTTAAATTACTTTACCATACTCATTTTTAGTAGTTGACCATTGACACAAATGGCAAGGCATATTCATTTTGTTTCTATAAATAAATAAATAAATAAATTAATTAATTAATTAATTAATAGTAGAGAGAAGAATACTCGACCTCCTCTACCAGCAGTAGTTTTATAATCCAATCAAATATTCAAAACAGAAAAGTTCATAGGTATTATTTGTACAGCTACCAACCAATACAATGTAAAATTGTTCTAATTGGCGATGTCAGACTCGTTGGGCTCTGAGCAATAGTATGAATATGAATCATGAGCAAGCGTCTGCACAATGTGGACAAAAATACCAATGTCATTTCATTGAAACATTAACAACCAATTTGAGAAATCCATCCATTCCAATTACCTGTTCCTGTGATCGGAAATACATGAACGGAGTATACTGCAGAAAATTTGAGACCCTCGACGTGTATATATCCGCATACCTGAAATTTCAAGGATTAAGTGGACCAAGCATTCAATATAAGATTATTTAATCTTATACATAATGAAACCAAGCATTGCTTAAGGTGAAACCACATACTTCTCTATTTGTCTCATCAGGTGGCTCTTATCCCAAAGACCTGCACGCGAAAGATAACCCCACCTAGTGTAAAAAATGTTTAGCAGGTCAAGTCTGTGTTCAAATGATTCAACAGATCAGCAAGTTTTGGTGACTTATTCCATGCTGTGAAGAGTTTTTACCATTTTTACCTTTTATTGAAGAGCTCTCCGTCTGATTCTAGCATAGGAGCAATCTTCTGGTCTAGTCTTTGCATAACAACGAGTAGCTTTTGCATACTTTCAGTCAGTTCTTCATCCTCCATGTTAGTTGCAGCAAGAGTCTAAAGGTTTTCCAAAAAAAAAAAAAAAAAAAGAAAAAGAAAAAGAAAAAGAAATAATGAAAACTCAAGGTTTGGTAATCATACGGGGCTGGAGGAAAATGAATTACCATAGATACTACCAGAAACAAATATATAAGAGGATAGAGCTCACTTGAGCAGGGCGGCCTTTACTTCGCCTTTGCAAAGAGAGTCGAAGTTGGTTAAAGAGATCGCCTACAACTTCCTTCTGATTTATAAGCTCGATTAGCCTCGCTCGTTGACCCCGACTATTAATCAATGCGTTATACTACAGTTCCGAAAAAATCATAGCACATGAAAGAGACCCAGTCAGCATTATATAAGTTGAAAATGCCATGAACCTCAGAAAAAAAAAAAAAAATGCAATTCCACTAGATTAAAACTTATGACTAATGATATGGTACAATATATAATATCAGGTAGCATTATCTGCAGCCAAAAGAATAATGGCGGCTTTCGGTTCAGTTTAGAATTTTAGTAGTTTCTGTGGTGGTCAGTGTAGCAATGATTAGGCACACCATTGAAACTGAATCTTCCAACACAAGGAAAAATCAGAACTTTCCAGGAAAAGTGTAATTACACTTCCAACCTAAGATTACCTCTGCAACAAGCTAAGAGAAATAGAAGATTGATTACCTCTGCAACAAGCTAAGAGAAATAGAATATTCTAACCTCTTCTTCTAATTCTCGACAAATGAGGGCTGTTCGCCACCGTAGATGGACCTTCGATTGACTTACATCAGTGTAGATATGATCACCAACATACAATATTTCATCTCCATGGATTTTCAACGAATTCTCAATCATCTGAGCACTTCCACCGGAGTACACACCTCCTGTATATGGAAAAAAAAGAAAAGAAATGAACACAGACTGTTGAATATAGAACACAACTAAAAAAATAAATATATTGACATTATTTATTGGAAAATCTGGACATAAGCTGGACTGATTGGACAAAACAAGCACAAGCATAGATTACCTGTATGAGCCTTGAAACATGGACGCATTAGACCTTCACCTGTCACCACCTCATACAATGGATGTGACATTTGAAAGAACTCTGGCTTTCTTGCTGACACTATCACCTATATTGACAAGCCATTAGTAACTCCAATATTTCATCAATGGCAAAGAGAAATTCCATAATTTGCAAGAAACAAAACAGCAAATAACAAGGATCTCAACAAAAACAGCTATGTAATGCTGCAAGAAGCACTTTCAGGATATAAATGCGCCTTCAATTTGTGGCCTAATAGAAGGAAGAGATGATCCCAGGTATCTTCCATCCATTATTAAAGCATCATAATAACAAGATTTTATTATGCTTATTGGAAGAAGATGGTCAGAAAGAGCATATGTAATCGCCAAATGCTCATGAGTTCCTTTATTCAATCCTTTTCCTTCTTCTTGTTGCTGGATATCTCATTCATACATGTATTATCTTTGTTTTCCGAGCCTATAGTGAGTTAGAGATAGAGTTCAAAAGGGCCGATAGGCGAAAGAGAATCAACTAGTTTAGTTCTGATTTGAGTAGGCTCATAATAGGGAATACTCTAACCCCGGGAACGGGTGAACTGGACCCTGGCCATCCTCCACTGCATTGCACTCAAACAGTTGAGCAGCCAGCAACTTCCATACATATATATAAATTCATTCTTTGTAACTGGTCCAACCACACAACCCTTCGCGGGTTGGTCAGAAGTTAGTCTTGTTTGGAAAGACAAAGAAAAGAGAGTGCTCGATCAGAACAATGGACAACAAGTTATTACATAGATAACTATAACTGCTCCTCCGTTTCTCCCTCTTTAAGGTAAGGAAAGCTATAGATAGACAGTTCGAGGACCTCCACCTATTAAGAAGAAGAAAGGCTATGCTCATAGTATTCACCATGTCAAATAGATCTCGCCAGCCCATATCATTGGGCAGAAATCTTTTAAAGGAATGCTGCATCATTTTGTCTGTGTAATGATAATCTGAGTTTGTAATGAGCAGAAGTTTTTTACCAGCCTGATGCACACAGAATATCCAAGTAAGAATCAAAAAGTATAATTTCCACATTTTATAAAGAGATAACTATGGTGAGATACCTCCTTTTGATCCAAAAGAGCTAAAGGTAATTCTGGATCAGGCTCCACAAAATGTTCAGGCTTAGACATTATCTCACTCTGTATAAATGCCACAACTCAGAAGAAGGTAATTGTGGATCAGAATATTTAACACTAATATAATTTCCATGAATGTAAATACCTTAAGCTGACCTTCCACGTGTGCCCTAAAAAGAGCCTTTCCAACAGCCTGAAATTCGTGTCGACAGTTAAAAGTGGACGATTATGACTAATACCACTTTTTTTTTTATTTAACATAAATTTTACAAAATATTGCCTTGTAAAGTCCTTTATAATCAAGAGGACCAAGTTCGGGTCCTATAGCTCCTTCATCCAATCTGTTGACCATCTGCAAGTTTATCATATGGCATTAACTAAGATTGACAACAGCAGATCAAAATATATCACATGAAAAATATTTGAGTTATAGCTCCTCAAGCTACCTGCATATACGCCACAGCTTCTGAAACAGAGAACAGTGTATTTAGAAACTCCCATCGACTCTCCTTTCTCAAATCCACCAACTCTCTCCCATACATCTCACTTC
Source organism: Zanthoxylum bungeanum (assembly GCA_019454045.1). Taxonomy (NCBI): domain Eukaryota; kingdom Viridiplantae; phylum Streptophyta; class Magnoliopsida; order Sapindales; family Rutaceae; genus Zanthoxylum; species Zanthoxylum bungeanum. Next base: position 39,004 of record SKCR01013974.1, on the reverse strand, counting down.
CTTACAGAGAAAGTTAAGCAGCACTATAGAAAATGTAATACCAGTTTGACACATACAACACAACAGTTAAGAAGGTCATAGAACTTCACTTCCATCTGGACTATATGAATGACATTATAATTCCTATTTCACATAAATGTGTAACCTGAATTCCTTTGACAAGATTATTAATAATTTAATGACAAGGTTTAAAACATACCTGACAGCTCGTGTAGACAACATTGTTGTGCCATGCATGGCCCTCTTTACATAACCAAATCGATCAGCCTTAACCAAGTTTCCTTTCTCCTTGTCTATGACAAGACCTCTAATGACCTAATTACAACAGCAGAGAACAGCACGCTTAGAACAAAGAAAGGAAAAAAAAAACAATTTCACAATATTAACCCTTCAACTTGCATAAATGAAGACCTAACCAGATCAGGATCAAAAGCAAGGCCATCAACAGGGAAACCCGTGTTCCGTAGATTGTCCATACAGTAATCATACGCACGACCTTCCCAAGCCTGGAAATAGATAACTTTATAGATAATCATGTGTATTAAACAAGGGAAGAGCAAAAAGAAAAATCCACCGCCCTATGAATGTTATTGCAATCTACATTATAGCAAATTTAGCATCAGCATTCAGCAAACAGGTTTAGTACGCAACCATTAAGCCAAAAATAATCTTAATTCAAATTTTAATAAACAGAATAAGAAAAGAAATTCACCATCACGTTATAATGCATCAAGGTATAGTCCATGTCATATCCAATGGCACTAATTGAACGGAGGTTCAAAGTTCGGCTACAAAAAATGCCATGAGGCGAGTTCCTAGCAGAAGAAGGAATCTGCATATTATCACCATACATCATAAGAATAACTGAACTGGGAAAAAAAAAAACCATTGTTCCTCCATGAGCAATAACAATGAATTCAGTGAATAATAAAGAACATTAATCATCATTTAACTTAGAACTGTACCGGTATACCCAAGTCATTAAGCAAGTCCTCAGCTTCTCGAGCTTCCATCCTAGCTACTTCCTCAATAGGACCATCTAAAGCTGCTTGCTCATCTAGGCCTAAATGGGAATATACAAAGAAAACTAACAATTAATACTATTAAAGGAAGAATATTTATGATACCTTAAACATTGGTAATAAAATCATACCAAAAGCCTCGAGATGGTCAATTTTGAGATTCAAGTCGCCTTTGGTGCTCTCACCCAAGTAATCAACATCGTACTTGCTAGATGATGTAACTGAAAACATATCATCTCCTAAAAACTTAGCATCCACGCTGCTGCTGCAACGAAGACACTTGAAGGAACTGATTGGGATTCTTCTGGTGAAAGAATCCATGTTAAAATGAACCGGGAATCTGAAACAGTTGATGGTCGCCATTGTAAACTTGCCTGTGATGATATCCGCTGAACAGTGTACGTCTTCGGAGTAGCAAAAGGCAAAAGGCTAAAGGCAAAAGGCAAAAGCTAAGCTGCTGGTGGTGGCTTCAAAAGATTAAAGTAGTAGTAGATAGATTGTGCAATGCTTGTTAATTTATTAATTTTTTTAGCATAAAGTCTCAGACTTTACTAAAGACCTTTATTAATTCCTTTTATTTAGCAGTCCGTTCTCTTGTCTGCAGACTCGACTGCAAGGAATATGAGATGAAAGTATGAATTTAGGGCACATAATATGAGACATTTCTGTCTTTGCCTTGCTCTAGATGAGCCTAGATCAATATTGCTCTTTAGTTATTGGGCTTTAACTGGAGGCCCAACGGGCTATTATAGTTGTTGGTTAGAGCATTACCAAAAATTAAATACAGTACACTTTTGCAAGTGCCAGTTCGTGTGCACCCGTGGGCACTCGTGTGCACCCGCGTGTCTTGCGTACATGAATGCCGGACCAAAATGTGCAGGCCCGGCCCAACCAAATTTTTAATTTTCTCTACAATTTTTCCAAGCCTTTTGTAATTCCATAACAGCTAATTTAATTAGCTTGGTGGTTACAATGTTTAATCTCCATAAGTGCTAATTTAATTAGCTTGGTGGTTACATAGTTTAATTTCCATTAGTGCTAATTTAATTAGCTTAGTGGTTACAACAATGTGTAACATCTCCCATTATGAAATTTAATTGGCTAGTTAATTTCTATTAATTGAGATGTGTTTTCTTTTCCTATATAAACAACATCAGTTCTTGTTTTCAAGATAAGAGATAAGAAATATAAAATACAGAAAGCCATAGCGCGCACACGAAAGATCATTTTCTTTGTTTTGTTAAAAGGAGAGTTCAAACACTTTGTGGTTCGTTGAATACGAGTCTGGTGGTGCCCTTTCTCGTACGTTTCCGTTGTATCCTGGGAAACAATCGTCTCTCGTTCTACTACACCTACGGTAGGGGACGAATTTGTTTTAAGGATATTGTTGTCTTACAACAAGCCTCGGGAAAGTTCTGATTTGCCTCTGACGTCTGCCATCAGCGTCTGCCTCTGACTTCAGCATCAGCGTCTGCCTCTGACTTCAGCATCAGCCTCTGCCGTCAGCCTCTGCCTCAGCCTCAGCCTCTGCCATCAGCCTCTGCCGTCAGCCTCTGCCATCAGCCTCTGCCTTCAGCCTCAACTCTGCATCAGCCTCTACCTTCAACTTCTGCCATCTGCCCCTCTGCCTCTGCACATCAGCCTCTGCCTCCGCTTTCAGGGTCTTCCGTTAGGGTGCTCCGAGGATAATAATTATAATTGTAATTTTGTCATATTCGGATTTCCCAATTACCGTGTAATAATTGTAATAATTGTTATATACAGTCTTAAAACAAAATTCGACTCTGTGGATATGGAAATCAGTCCAAACACAGTAGATCCGAATATGGCAGCCTCTTCGGCTGGCCAGAATGTTGTGGCAGCCCCCGTGGCTGACCAAAGTGCAGTGGCAGCCCCTTCGGTTGGCCAACTTGCATCAGCTCAGCCTCTGGCTTAATATGGCAGCCGTTGTGGCTGGCCAGGTGTTTTTTGCCTCAATGGCTAGACAACCTGTTGGACATGTGAGCCATGTCAATCCTGCTGCGGAAAACCCTGAAAAATTCAGTGGTCAGAATTTCAAAAGGTGGCAACAGAAAATGTTCTTCTACCTGACCACGTTGAACCTTGCGAGGTTTCTAAAGGAAGATGCTCATGTACCCAAAGAGGGTGAGATTGATATCCAAGTCATCAGTGCCATTGAAGCTTGGAAACATTCTGAATTCCTATGTCGGAATTATGTGTTGAATGGGCTAAGTGATTCCTTGTACAGTGTGTACGCTGGAATGAAAACAGCTAAAGGGCTTTGGGAATCTTTAGATCGAAAATATAAAACTGAGGATGCCGGTACTAAGAAATTTGTCGTAGGCCGTTTCCTAGAGTTTAAAATGATTGATTCCAAAACTGTGATAAGCCAAGTACAAGAACTGCAGATTATTCTAGCAGAAATTCATGCTGAGGGGATGAGTTTAAGTGAAACCTTCCAAGTAGCCTCGATAATTGAGAAACTACCACCTGGTTGGAAAGATTTCAAGAATTATTTAAAGCATAAGCGAAAAGAAATGAGCATTGAAGACTTGGTTCTTAAGCTAAGAATTGAGGAAGATAACCGAGTTTCTGAAAAGAGAGGAATGACTCATGAGGCCAAAGCAAATGTTGTCGAACATGGCCATAAGAACAAGAACCTCAAGAACAAAGGGTCAAAGATGGGCCCTAAAGGAGGAGTTTCCAAGAAATCAAAATTTCAAGGAAAATGCTTCAACTGTGACAAAATGGGTCACAAGTCTTCTGAGTGCAGACTGCCGAAGAAGAAAAAGAAACAAGAGGCTAATGTGCTAGAAAACATGACTCAAGATGTTTCAGACATTAACCTTTCTGCTGTGGTTTCTGAGGTGAATCTGGTGGGTTCTAACCCAAGAGTGGTGGATTGATACTGGTGCCACTCGACATGTATGCTCAGACAAGAGCATGTTTTCTTCATTTGAGCCTGCTGAAAATGGGGAAAAGATATACATGGGAAATTCAGCAACATCTGAGATAGAAGGTCAAGGAAAGGTGATTCTGAAGATGACCTCTGGGAAAGAGTTGACTCTGAACAATGTTCTGTATGTACCTGAAATACGGAAGAATCTTGTGTCTGGATCGCTTCTGAACAAGCATGGATTCCGGATGGTGTTCGAGTCTGATAAAGTAGTTTTGACTAAAAATGGGATGTATGTGGGAAAAGGGTATGTAACTGATGGGCTTTTTAAGCTCAATGTAATGGTTGTTAAACCCAAAAATATCAATAAAGCTAGTTCTTCTGCTTATATTGTTGAGTATTCTAATCTTTGGCATGGTAGATTAGGACATGTTAATTTTAATTCATTGCGAAAGTTAATTAACATGAATCATATTCCCAATTTTAAAATTGATAACAAACATAAGTGTGATACTTGTGTTGAGGCAAAACTAACAAGATCATCTTTTCATAGTATTGAAAGAAACTCTGAACCACTTGATCTAATTCATACCGATGTATGTGATTTTAATTCAATACAATCGAGAGGCGGTAATAAATATTTTATTACCTTTATTGATGATTGCACAAGATTTTGCTATGTGTATTTAATGAAAAGCAAGGACGAAGCTATAGAGAAATTTGTTCTCTATAAGAATGAAGTTGAGAACCAACTGAATAAAAGAATTAAGGAGTTAAGAAGTGATCGTGGTGGTGAGTATGTTTTCCCTTTTGAATCACTTTGTGAACAAAATGGAATCATACATCAAACCACAGCTCCTTATTCGCCTCAATCCAATGGGATTGCGGAACGTAAGAATCGTACCTTGAAAGAGATGATGAACGCTATGTTAATCAGCTCTGGCTTACCTCAGATTATGTGGGGAGAAGCTGTCTTATCAGCTAATTACCTTTTAAATAAGGTACCACGGAAAGAAGCAGGGAAAACTCCTTATGAAATGTGGAAAGGAAGAGTACCTTCCTATAAATTCCTACGAGTGTGGGGGTGTCTTGCCAAGGTAGTCATTCCTCCACCTAAAAAGGTGAAGATAGGACCAAAAACTGTTGATTGCATTTTCATAGGATATGCACATAACAGTAATGCTTATCGATTTCTTGTGCATGAGTCTAATGTACCAGATATTCACAAGAATACGATAATGGAATCGAGGAATGCATCTTTTTTCGAATACGTTTTTCCTTGTAAAACTAATTCGAATTCAGATGTGCACAAACGGCACATGAGACTATCATTGAAGATAGTCAGGACCGAGAACAAATTAATGTTCCAGAGGATCAACAAGTTGTTGAACCTGAACTAAGACGTAGCAAAAGAGCTAGAACGGAAAAATCATTTGGTCCAGATTTTCTGACATTCTTGTTAGAGAATGATCCTCAAAGCTATAACGAAGCTGTAAGGTCAGCTGATGGTGCCTTGTGGAAAGATGCCATCAATAGTGAAATTGAATCCATCTTACAAAATCACACCTGGGAGTTAGTGAATCTTCCTCCAGGATGTAAACCTTTAGGGTCCAAGTGGATTTTCAAAAGGAAAATAAAGGCAGATGGATCAATTGACAAGTACAAAGCAAGACTTGTAATTAAAGGTTATAGACAACGTGAAGGTCTTGATTACTTTGATACTTATTCTCCTGTAACGAGAATAAATTCCATAAGGATGATACTAGCGATTGCAGCTTTGCGCAATCTTGAGGTACATCAGATGGATGTGAAAACAGCCTTTCTGAATGGAGATTTAGATGAAGAAATCTACATGGAACAACCTGAAGGTTTTATAGCTCCAGGACAAGAAAAGAAAGTCTGTAAGTTAGTTAAATCCTTGTATGGATTGAAACAAGCCCCGAAACAGTGGCATAAAAAGTTTGATGACACCATGTTGGCAAATGGTTTCAAAATCAATGAATGTGATAAATGCATTTATGTCAGAGAGACAAGTTGGCTATGTCATTTTATGTCTCTACGTTGATGACATACTGATTGTCGGGAGTAATGTCAAAATGGTGAAATCTACCAAGAATATGCTGAAATCCAAGTTTGACATGAAAGACATGGGTCTTGCAGATGTCATTCTGGGAATAAAGATCTCGAGAAGTCCAGATGGACTTATTCTTGATCAGTCGCACTATGTGGACAAAATTCTTGGTAAATTCAACAATGATGATTCAGCTGTGGCTAGAACTCCTTTAGATGTGAGTTTACACCTATCAACGAGAATAGGGGAGATGGTAATCTCAAGTAGAATACTCTAGAGTGATCGGGAGTTTGATGTATCTATCGAGTTGTACAAGGCCTGATATAGCCTGTACAGTAAACAAGCTCAGCAGATATACGAGTAATCCAGGGGTTGATCACTGGAAAGCAATAGTGAGAGTACTTAGGTACTTACGTTTTACTCGTAATTATGGGTTGCACTATCATAGATATCCAGCTGTAGTCGAAGGATACAGTGATGCTAATTGGATATCTGACATGAAAGACTCAAAGTCTACTAGTGGTTATGTGTTTACACTAGCAGGTGCAGCTATATCATGGAAATCCTCCAAACAGACTGTGATAGCCAGATCTACAATGGAATCAGAATTCATTGCATTAGACAAGTGTGCTGAAGAAGCAGAATGGCTTCGAAATTTTCTAGAGGATATTCCAAGTTGGCCTAAGCCAGTGCCAGCAATTTGCATTCATTGCGATAGTCAATCTGCAATTGGAAGGGCACATAACAATATGTATAATGGTAAGTCTAGACATATTCGTCGTAGACACAATACCGTTAGACAATTACTCTCTACTGGAGTTATTTCGATTGACTATGTAAAGTCAAAGGATAACATTGCGGATCCGCTAACCAAAGGGTTAAATAGAGAGTTAGTTGTGAAATCATCGAGGGGAATGGGACTGAAGCCCATTAGATAAATGTTTATTACGAAGGAAAAACCAACCTTGTTGACTGGAGATCCCAAGATCTAGGTTCAATGGGACAACCTACTCGTAAAAGACATAATTGGATCACTGTGGGGGTTACCCTCTAGTCCATTCCTATGATGAAATGAAACAGTGATGCTCGTATGGATAGAGGTTAAGCAAAAGCTTTTAATGATTCTTATGCGTCGGGAATCCGAGCAGAGTATTACGAGATACTCTTAAATAAGAAATCACCTATGTGAGAGAGAAGTGGGGCCGCTTCAAAGGGAATTGTACGGGGCACAATTTTAGAAACTCTTGCAGAACCAGGTAGATGTTCATGGCCAAAATGAACATAATAATGAGAACTCAAATGTGTAGGTAAATATTTGTGTGATATGTGTTCTCCAATTACATGAACGGCAGTACAGTTCAATGACATCGCGTCAACTGTCAGCCAGTAATGAGATATATTTTCACAAGGGAAGGTTCAAAGGTTGTGGCCTACCTATCCTATGCAGGTGTTGAACCGTTGAACTCTTCTAGGTTAAAATAAAATGTTTTATAAAAAATAATTTTATTCGATGTTTTTCGCCAATTTCATTTATGTGGGGGATTGTTGGAAAAATGCTTATTTATAAGCATTTTGAGGCTCAATTTTAAGCATGATCCACTTCGTGTTAGTGGTTGTTATTGAATGATTCGGATACTCCTCCGTGAGTACTTCGAAATGGTATATTCATATGCTTAAAATGGTGCTTGGGTGAATGAGAAATTGTTGCTCAAAGTTCACCTATTGGTGTTGGAAAATAAAAAAATAAGCTTGTCCCATATGGGAAAGGTAAGAGAAATATTAAGCTTATATATGATTGCTCATATGTAGATGGGTAAGAGTTGTAAGGATAAAGGCTCTCTCTACGTCGCGTGCCGGGGGGGGGGTGCAAATCAAATCCGAACCAAGCTTGGCTCGTGTACACCCGCATGTCTTGCGTACACGAATGCCGGACCAAAATGTATAGGCCCGGCCCAACCGAATTTTTAATTTTCTCTACAATTTTTCCAAGCCTTTTGTAATTCCATAACAGCTAATTTAATTGCTTGGTGGTTACAAAGTTTATTCTCCATAAGTGCTAATTTAATTAGCTTGGTGGTTACATAGTTTAATTTCCATTAGTGCTAATTTAATTAGCTTAGTGGTTACAACAATGTGTAACATCTCCCATTATGAAATTTAATTGGCTAGTTAATTTCTATTAATTGAGATGTGTTTTCTTTTCCTATATAAACAACATCAGTTCTTGTTTTCAAGATAAGAGATAAGAAATAGAAAATACAGAAAGCCATAGCGCACACACGAAAGATCATTTTCTTTGTTTTGTTAAAAGGAGAGTTCAAACACTTTGTGGTTCGTTGAATACGAGTCTGGTGGTGCCCTTTCTCGTACGTTTCCGTTGTATCCTGAGAAACAATCGTCTCTCGTTCTACTACACCTACGGTAGGGGACGAATTTGTTTTAAGGATATTGTTGTCTTACAACAAGCCTCGGGAAAGTTCTGATTTGCCTCTGACGTCTGCCATCAGCGTCTGCCTCTGACTTCAGCATCAGCGTCTGCCTCTGACTTCAGCATCAGCCTCTGCCGTCAGCCTCTGCCATCAGCCTCTGCCTTCAGCCTCAGCCTCTGCCATCAGCCTCTGCCGTCAGCCTCTGCCATCAGCCTCTGCCTTCAGCCTCAATCTCTGCCATCAGCCTCTGCCTTCAGCTTCTGCCATCTGCCTCTGCCTCTGCACATCAGCCTCTGCCTCCGCTTTCAGGGTCTTCCGTTAGGGTGTGCTCCGAGGATAATAATTATAATTGTAATTTTGTCATATTCGGATTTCCCAATTACCGTGTAATAATTGTAATAATTGTTATATACAAAATTCACCACATTTAGGACGTCAGACCCAATAATGATAGAAGAGATGGCTTCTTCCTTGGCACAATACGCCCCAAACAATATGGCTTCTGCTTCCGCATTCTATATATCACTCTGAGGCTTGGTTAGTTTTGTAGCTGCCATTAACACATTCCCATTGTGTTAAGCCAACAACAAGCTGGAGGAGGAGACCAAGCTGTATCCATACCAATTCTGTTTTGGTCAGTCAGCCACTCGGTTTGCTCCTTTGGTAACACTATAGAATTACATGCTACCTCTACCTTCGAAAAAATAACCTTGCTGCATTTTGAACGGTCTTCCAGAAGAGCTTCATTTCTAGCACCCCCACATAGCCCACATCAAAGCCACCATTTGCTCCATTTCTACTTGTGCCAGACTATTAAAACAGAACTGAAAGAAATCCCCAAAGCTCCCACATTGAGCTTTGTGATGTGATTAAACACACAATAATAGAGGTGATTGGAGAGAAAACTCTTCTTTTATTACACAAACAAAAGAATTACAAAACTTTATAACTCAAGCTTTACAAAAAACTCTCACACCACTTTACTCTCTATTTTACTCACTCTAGGATTTATGGGATGCTAACAATGATCTGGGAAGGCTCAATTTATAGTGTCAAAATCGTGTTGCCAGCTTCTTCAACACGTTTTGCTTTTGCCAGCTTCTTCAACAAGTTTTACTTTTGCCAGCTTCTTCAACAAGTTACTTTCGCTTGCTTCTTCAACAAGTTACGTTTGCTTGCTGACTCCAACAAATCTCCCCCTCGGTGAAGATTTGTCCTAAAATCTGAGCCGACCATCAATCATCCAAACCGGATCGTCAAAAGGATCATCCCCTGGCTGCATCTGTATGACTGCCTACGTACCCTGAGTTGGGATCAAGCCAATCATAGTTCTCTGTCTCTCCCCACTCTGACTATGTGGAGAGTTTTGTCATCCCGGCTATGTCACGACATATTTCAAGCTTCTCCTTCGGTAAAACCTTCATGAACATATCGGCACCGTTGTCGTCGGTGTGAATTTTCCTGAGTTCTAACAACCTTGAGCTCAGGACGTCCCGTATCCAGTGATACCTCACATCGATATGTTTTGACCTCGAATGAAATGTGGAATTTTTACCGAGATAGATAGCACTCTGGCTATCGTAGTACAAAATGTACTTCTCCTGCTTGAAACCCAATTCCTGGACGAATGTCTTCATCCACAGCAATTCCTTGCAAGCTTCTGTAACTACAATGAATTATGCCTCTGTTGTAGAAAGTGCAACACATCTCTGCAACCTAGACTGCCATGCCACAGCTCCTCCTGAGAGAGTAATCAGATACCCCAAAGTAGACTTTCGGGTATCCACATCTCCTGCCATATCTGAATCGGTGTAGCCCATCAACACTGGCTTGTCGCTGCTTCCAAAACATAACCTCATTTTGGATGTGCCTCGTAGATACCGCATGATCCATTTGATCGCATTCCAGTGTTCCTGTCCTGGGTTTGACATAAACCGGCTGACCAATCCAACTGCGTGTGCTAAGTCTGGCCTCGTGCACACCATGGCATACATAAGACTTCCCACTGCTGAGGTATATGGAACCTGTTTCATTTCCTCCTTCTCTGTCTCAGTAGAGGGACTCTGTTGTGTACTCAATCTAAAGTGGGTAGCAAGAGGAGTGCTAACTGCTTTAGCCTTTTCCATCTGGAATCTCTGAAGTACCTTCTCAATGTACTCCTCCTGTGACAAGTATAACTTCCTGGCTTTCCGATCACGTCCGATCCTGATGCCAAGAATCTGCTTAGCTGGCCCCAAGTCTTTCATCTCAAAAGACTTACTCAGTTGCTGCTTCAAATTATCAATCCTCGATTGATTCCTGCCAACTATCAACATATCATCTACATAAAGCAGTAAGATGATAAAGTCATCATCAGAAAATTTCTGAACGAAAACACAATGGTCTGAAGTGGTATTCTTGTATCCCTGCTCCCCCATCACTGACTCGAACTTCATGTATCACTGTCTCGGTGCCTGTTTCAAACCGTAGAGGCTTTTCCTGAGTCTGCACACATAGTCCTTTTTCCCGCTGACTCTGAAGCCTTCTGGTTGCTCCATGTAAATTTCTTCTTCCAAATCCCCGTGAAGAAATGCGGTCTTGACATCCATCTGCTCAACTTCCAGGTCGAGGCTTGCTGCTAAGCTGAGTACCACTCTGATGGATGACATCTTCACAACTGGAGAGAAGATTTCATCGAAGTCAATGCATTTCCTCTGATTGAATCCTTGACGACTAGTCTGGCTTTGTACCGGGGTTGTGAAGTATGCTCCTGTTGCTTCACCCTGTACACCCATTTGTTCTTTAAAGCCCGTTTGTCTCTTGGCAATTTCACCAACTCAAAAGTGTGATTGTCATGCAAAGATTTCATCTCATCTTGCATGTTGCATGACTTCCTCCCACTTTTCTCTGTCCTCTGTTTCCACAGCCTCCTGGTAGCTCTCGGGTTCTCCCCCGTCAGTAAGCAGCACATACTCATATGCAGAGTATTTGGTTGAAGGTCGCCTTTCTCTGTGGAACTGTTGGTGTAGCTTCTGGTACTGGTGGTTGATCATGATCATCATCTCTGGGAGCTTCATCACCTGTACCCTCATTTCTGGGAACCTCATCTTCAACTCGTACTGGCATCGGTGTATGAGGTTCTGGATTCACATTTCTGTATTGCTGGGGCATTGTCTTCAATTCCTTCCGGATATCTTCTATGGTCTGGTCTTCAACAAAGACAACATCTCGACTTCTGACAATCTTCTTCTCCACAGGATCATAGAGTTTGTAGCCGAAATCATCCTGACCATAGCCAATAAAGACACATTGTCGCGTCTTTGCATCAAGCTTGGATCTCTCGTCCTTTGGGATGTGTACATAAGCTTTGCACCCAAAGACATGTAAGTGCTCGTATGACACTTCTTTACCTGTCCAAGCTTGGTTAGGAACATTACCTTTCAGTGCGACTGCTGGGGACATGTTCAAAACATGAACTGCTGTGATGAGTGTCTCCCCCCAAAATGTCTTCGGCAACTTGGCTTGTGACAGCAAGCTTCTGATCCTCTCGCACAAGGTTCTGTTCATCCTCTCAGCTAGGCCATTCAGCTGAGGTGTCTTCGGAGGTGTCGTTTGATATCAGATTCCTTGCGTCTTGCAATACTGATCAAACGGACCTCTGTATTCTCCACCGTTATCTGTTCTGATGCACTTCAGTTTCTTGCCGGTTTCTCTATCCACCAAAGCATGAAACTCCTTGAATACTCCAAGCACTTGGTCTTTTCTCTTCAAGGTGTATGCCCAGATCTTCCTTGAATGATCATCAATAAATGTCACAAAATACAGTGACCCACCAAGTGTTCGTGTCTGCATCGGACCGCATACATCTGAATGTATGAGATCTAGTACCTCCGGTTTCTGTTGAGGCGGGGAGCTCTGGAAGGATACTCTGTTCTGCTTTCTAGCCATGCAGTGTTCACACTTCCGTAAGTGTGAGTTCTTCAATTCCGGAAGAACATTCCGTCTGCGTAGTATCTCCATCCCTGTTTGGCTCATGTGACCGAGCTTTTTATGCCATAACTCGGCTGCCTCATTGCAGTTGACTGTATTTATGCTACTATTTGAAAGCTTAGCATGCATTAAATACAGAGTTGAGTCTTTCTTACCTCGTGCCACGACCATTGATCCTTTAGTGAGCTTCCAACATCCGTCACTAAAGGTGCTGCAGAAACCTTCATCATCCAGCTTGCCTGTTGAGATCACGTTTAACCGGATATCTAGGATGTGCTTGACTCCCTTCAACATTAGCATTGTCCCGTTCTCTGTTTCAAGGCAGATGTCACCAATACCGACGGCTTTGGACTGTCCGTCATTCCCCATCCTTACAGCACCGTAGTCCCCTGGTGTGTAAGATGAAAAGAAGTCTCTGCGAGATGTGGCGTGTATGGAGGCGCCACTATCTATCACCCAACTGGTCTCGTGGCTGGCAAGATTCACAACAGCTTCTTCATACATTATGCAAAATTCTTTGGAGGTTTTCTAGGTGGTAGTAGCAACTCTTTCTTGATTAGAGTCGCCATCTCTCCTGGACTGCTCGTTCTTCAGTTTGTAGCAATCCCTCTTCATATGGCCTTTCTTTTTGCAGTGATAGCACTCAATATCTCTCGTTCTTGATTTCCCCGGTTCTTGTCTGATCTCCCTGGGCCTCGGCTTTTACTCATCCCCCTTATGGTGTTCTTTTCTGTCACTAGAGCTTCTGAGGTTGAGGCTGATGCTGACTCTGCATTCTCGTCCTCTTTTCTTCCTCGAAGATCCTGATCTTTGCTATCTCCATAGTGACTTTGCCATCTGCGGCTGAATTTATCACCGTAGATCTGAACGTTTCCCAAGATTCTGGTAACGTATTAAGGAGTATTAAACCATTTACCTCATCTCCGAAGTCTATGCCCAATCCAGACAATTCCTTCATGGTTCCGAGGAATCGTTGATATGATCCGCCACAGCTGTACCTTCCTGGTATTTCAAACCCATCATCTTCTTGATGTAATACAACTTGTTGTTTCCAGTCTTTGCTCGGAAAAGCTCCTCCAGCTTTCTCCATAAGACACGTGCATTTATCTCTTCACTGACATAGTTCACGATACTGTCGTCGATCCATTGATGAATAGTACTGCATGTTTTCTGGTGAAGATTAGCCCACTTATCATCGGACATTCCTTCTGGTTTCTGCTCCAGAAATACCGATCCATCATAGTCCTTCACATACAGAGGTTTTTCATCATTCCTCTCAATGTGAAATAGTTTGTACTGGTTAACAAAACCATTTTTCCGTTGCCCCCATCCATCATAAAAATTCTAAGAAGAATTTTAAAAAAAGGACCTCACCGTTGCGTCCGGAATGGTCGAAAATGGTGGAAATGACACTTCGTTTGTCAAAATCCGACACAGGGACCAAATTGCAAATTTCAGAAATTACAGAGGTCAAAGTGCAATTTCCAAAAGATCAGGGGCCCAAGTGAAATTACGGAAAAGTTCAGGGACTAAATTGAAGTTTCCAAAAAGTTTATGGACTAAATTGAAAATTTCTGAAAGTATAGGGGCTAAATTGTAATTTACAGAAAGTTCAGGGATCTATCTGAAAATTACCAGGCACCGCTGACGTGGCACTTCTTGCTGACGTGGCTGACACGTGGCACTCACGTGGCTGCTGACTGTGCGCTGACTGGACTGCTGACTGTGCGCTGACGTGGAGCTGACGTGGTGTCGTCTTCAACCTTCAGCGCGCGTGCGGCGCGTGTGAGCGTGGTCGGCGCATGAAACAGCTATTGGAAGGCGCGTGCGGCGGGTGCGGCTTCGTCTGACCTCCGTTTGATCGCCGAGAAACCTACCGTGCTCGTCTCGCCGTGTGAAAAGTCTGATGGTATGCTCAAAATCGATTTTCGACAACTTTCGTCGGAACCGACTTTCCGAACCGAAGCTCTGTTTCCGAGTTTCGGGATCCCTCCGAGTAACCTTAGCTTCTGATACCACTTGATGTGATTAAACACACAATAATAGAGGTGATTGGAGAGAAAATTCTTCTTTTATTACACAAACAAAAGAATTACAAAGCTTTATAACTCAAGCTTTACAAAAAACTCTCACACCGCTTTACTCTCTATTTTACTCACTCTAGGATTTATGGGATGCTAACAATGATATGGGAAGGCTCAATTTATAGTGCCAAAATCGTGTTGCCAGCTTCTTCAACACGTTTTGCTTTTGCCAGCTTCTTCAACAAGTTTTACTTTTGCCAGCTTATTCAACAAGTTACTTTCGCTTGCTTCTTCAACAAGTTACGTTTGCTTGCTGACTCCAACATTTTGCCTACTAGATCTTTGTAGATAGATTGATTCCAATACTCCCTGAGCTTTTGCAAGAAAATATAGCATGAGTAAGGGTTTCAATATCTCTGGAACATCGTTGACACCAATCATTTGTTAGCCTTAGTTTACGATCAAGCCCAATATATGGGTTTTATGTAGCCCAAAGTGTATTTATTATGGGTTTAATATAATATCAATTATTATTCTATTGATTATTATTCTATTGGTGAATTAATAAGAGATAATTTCCTATTTTACCCTGATGGAGGGTCTATATAAAGCAACCTAGGATTGGTCATCTCTCACCTCCACTCACATTCTCATTCTGTCCATTAAGAAAAACATCAAGTCTATAGGGGTCAAGAGAGAGAAACTCAATCCTTTGGGCTGACCACCTTTTGCTCTCGTCATGGATCAATGTACGCTTTATTGATCTATTATATGATTGTGAAAATCACCTTGTTCAAGATCTTGGTTATTACGATTCATAAATATCTTACATGTGGTATAACGTCTTGATTACGAACAAATGATTTTCCATTAACGATCTATTGTTGTTTTTAATTTTATTTTATTTTCCACTGTCGTTTTTAAATACTATATGCAATATATGTTCAAGACCGTAAATTATCACTCATTATTATATAATAAATTAAATGTCGCATGTATTATGTTTGCTTGGTTTTATCGATGATATTCGTCTTATATATATACAAGTAGGTATGCTATTTAGAATTCACTGATTGCCGATTAAGTTTTATTCCTTATGGATATATGTGTTTATGAGTCATTTGTATTCTGATGTCGTTATGAGTGATTCATCCTATGCATATAATATTTAAAATGCTAAATATGAAATTTCGATTATTGCAATAGCATGCTCTTATGATCTAATGATTGCCTTTCACCACTAATGAATACGTTTGACATTTATCAAATATTTTTTTTTTTGTAATCTACAAATTGAATGAAATAATTGATCATTCCCACGCTAATGGGCTGTTACACGTATTTTTCATTAATGCACATTGAATGCCTATAATTTCATTCTGTATATATTTGCCATATTTATGTCTATTTAATATTTACCTTTGATTATATTTTAAGACGTTATTTTCATTAAATTCGTTTAGGAATAATGGCATATTAATGACAATGGGTATATATACGTTCATATACACCATTAATTGCTTCTGATTGTAATGAATACTGGGTATATGTACGTTTATTTTGGCATAATGATACTTATGGAAATAGATCAAATAAAACTATTTCTATATACTGGGTATATGCGTTATAATATGTATGTATGTATATTTATGGCATGATTTTATAGTCTTTTATAGAAAAATCGCATGTAAAACATTTTGCAATAATAGCTATATTTTAATTTGATATCTATATTATGTATAATTTGTGGCCAAATTAATAAGTTTCGTCGGTATCAAAATTATAATAAATTCAAATTTTTTTTATCATGAGTATATTAAAGTTCGTTGCTGTAAAATATTATGGATCGCCCAAAGGTTGATTATTTTTTTTATAGTATATGAACATAACCGTGGTAAATTAGTGTGCTTATTTTGATGTGTTTTGTCTGTCCAAAGATTGCAAGCATTTCTATTTGGCGTATATTAGTTACCAGTTATGTGAAATTTTATTAAGCATCAATTATGGATTTTATGGTATATTGTTGTATCACTCAAAGGTGAACTTCAATATACATTTAATAATCGTTTGTTCATTCACAAGCCACGTCTGTTGTTAAGTTTAATAGGCTCATTTTCTCTGAATGGTGCGAACAAATTCAGTTCCACCTTGGTTTTATGGATCTTGATTTGGCACTCTTAAGTGAGAAACCTGATGCTCTTACTGCTACCAGCAGCGCTGAACATAAATCTTTCTATAATGCTTGGGAAAGATCTAACAGACTGAGCCTAATGTTTATGCGAATGACTGTAGCAAAAAACATCAAGTCCACAATTAAGAAAACTGAAAGTGATAAGGAATTTATGAAGTCCTTGGAAGAGTCATCACAGTCCGATTCGGCTGACAAATCGCTCGCTAGGACACTGATGGGTAAGTTAACCACCATGAAGTTCAATGGTTGAGTCATCACAGTCCGATTCGGCTGACAAATCGCTCGCTAGGACACTGATGGGTAAGTTAACCACCATGCATGAGCATATCGTCGAAATGACGAACATTGCAACAAGACTTAAGACTATGTGAATGGAAGTGAATGAAAATTTCCTAATAACGTTCATCCTTAATTCCTTACCTCATGAGTACGGTCCATTTCATATGAACTATAATACTCTAAAAGATAAATAGAGTGTGCATGAATTACAAAGCATGCTTATTCAAGAGGAAGCAAGGCTTAAGAAACCAGGAATTCATTTAGCAAATCTCATGGGGTCATAAAGGAGCTAGAAAGAAACCATGAAAGAAGAATGGAAAGGGCAAGTGAGGACTGTCAATAACAAATCAGTCATCTGCTCAAATCCATAAGAAGGAAGCAAGCAATGATAAGTGTCGTTTCTGTAAAAAGTTTGGACACTATCAGAAAGATTACCTGAAACGTAAGGCATGGTTCGAGAGAAAAAGGTAAGTCTAGTGCTTATGTATATTTTGAATCAAATTTAGCTAAAGTTTCTTATAATACTTGGTGGATTGATTCTGGTTGTACCACTCATGTTTCAAATACGATGCAGGGATTTCTTACGACCTAAACCATAAGCCCAAATGAGAAGTTCATATTGATGGGAAACAGAGTCAAAGTTCCAGTTGAAGCCATTGGAACTTATTGTTTGATTTTAGATACTGGTCATCATTTAGATCTTTATCAGACATTTTATGTTCCTTCTATTTCTCGTAATTTGATTTACTTGTCTAAACTTGATAAATATGGGTATTTCTTTAATTTTGGGAAAGAATTTCATTGGTTCTGGTATTCTTCCTGATGGTTTGTACAAACTTAAGCTTAATACCCATTTTTCTGAGACTTTGCTAACCGTGCATCATAATGTTGGTACAAAATGAAGTTTATCTAATGAATCATCGCTTACTTGTGGCATAAACGTCTGAGTCATATATCCAAAGAAAGAATTGAAAGATTAGTAAAGAATGAAATCCTACCTGATTTGGATTTTACTGATCTTGGAATATGTGTTGAGTGTATAAAGGGAAAACACACATGTCACATAGTTAAGAAAGCAGCCACAAGAAGCTCAGAGCTCCTACAACTTGTACACACCGATATTTGTGGACCTTTTGATGTTCCATCACTTGGTGGAGAAAAGTATTTTGATGAGTGGTAAATCTATCACTATTTCCCACTCATTTAACCTAATATTTTGTATAGTTTCTTGAGTTTTATGAATATTTTGACGTGTTTTGTGTTATTTTGTAGATAAATAAAGTTTCAGGACATTCTGGAGGTGATTTGGAACAAAACAGTGAAAATTGGCAAAAGGGCATTTTGGTAATTTGGGCGCGTCGCGACTCCCAAAACCATTGACGTCGCGACGCCTAACGTGCGCCGGGTCCACAAGTCAGAATTTGAGAAGTTTGACTTTGCTAACGTTCACCGTGCCACGTGTCACCATCACAGTCAATCCGCTAACATGCACCGTGACACGTGTCATCATCATAAGATGCCGACAATCATCATTTACGCTAAAATGCACCTGCCACATGTCAAAATCTCAGCGGATCATACTAACGTGCGCCTGGACACGTGTCGCCATCACATGTTACCGACATCAATAAGTCAACTGCCGACATAAGAGTGACACGCGTCACGATCTCGCGAAGCCAAAGCAACGCGTGTAAGTAATCAACGCGCGTCACGACGCGAACATGCATGGGCGTCGCGACGCCCGGGGCCTACCGAGGCCTATAAGTTCAGCTCGATGTTTCAATTTCAGTTGTACCATTCCCTCTAAATTCTATGATATAAATAGAGAGTTCTCTTCTTAGTTTCTTTAAATTTCAGTTTTGTAATTAATTACGTTTCGTAATAGTTATAGTAATTCTACTTTATTTTAATAGTAATAGTAATTTATTTTTACTTTTACAGTTTACTTTTCAACTATGAGGAGGTAACTTCTCCCTGCTAGAGTGAAAGGTAATTCTTTTACTATTGCTATTTAGAGTAATCTCCCTTAAATATAATATATTTACCATTTAAAATTGGACTTAATAAGGATACTGCCATATTGGTCGGTTGGCTATTCATTTTAATATGGTTAAACCCGACTAAGTAAGGATACCGCCAGATTGGTCGGTTGGTAATTAAATTTTCTTACCGCCTATATGACAGGTTTATTTTGGTTCCGCCTATATGGCAGGTTTACTTTGGTTCTACCTATATGGTTGGATTATGTTACCGCCTTAATGACTGATTGGACTTAATTTGACTTAATCAGGTTACCGCCTATATGGCTGGTTGGTAATATCATCACGAGTTAATATATTATATTAAGGGAGATATCTAAATAGTGAATAGTAGAAGTTAATTCCTTTTACCTTAGCATTTTATTTTATTGCAATTTATTTTACCACATCTACTTTTTATCAATTTTACTTTATGTCTTTTAAGTTTTTACCAGCCTTAGCTATGTGTTGTAACTAAGTTAGTTATCTAGGGTTGTGATGAAATCTAATATCATCGGTTTATAAGAGGTTAGATTATAGTTTGGGTAATATAAAGATTTATTTATTGAGTCTTAATCTTAATGCTTTTTATTAACTGGCCACTAATAAAATTGACTAGGTACACTTAAAATGAACTAGACATAGGAATTTTAAGTTTAAGACCTTAGACTCATTAGCCCACGATCTTTCTTGAGGATAGATAACCCTTTAATAGATTTCCTTACAGGATAGGAATATACCTGTCGGGCGGGGGTAGCCATGATTGGAACTTAAACTTAATGAATCCAGATAATTTAGTTGACATAGACATATGGTTCAATTGGATTATACTGGGTATTTGTAATTGACCATCGGAAGAAGTTTTTACATAATTTAGTGTTCCAGGTTAATAAAACAATATATTACCCAACTTTAAGATAACCACTTCATCTTTAAAATGATATTTGAAGAAATCACAACCCTAGATAGTTTTATAAATTTGAATTTTTCTCAACCTACTTTTACGTAATTTTATTTACTTGTTTTTTTTTTAAATTTAGAATCATTTCCATTTCAAATCAATCAAACAACATGTTAGATACTAGTAATCACTTGACCTCATAAAATTAATAGATTGTGTATTAAGTCCTCGTGGGATCGATATTTTTTTATACTACTTGAACGATACGTGCGCTTGCGTTATACGCGTGTGATTACGCCGGTCAAGTTTTTGACGCCGTTGCCAGGGACTTATTTATCTTTTACTATTAGTTTAGGGGTTAGATTCGTTACTTGTATCTAATTTTCTTTTTACTTATTGTTTTCGTTTTATTGTGTTTCAGGTTCTCAGATCATTCATGAGACGAACCAGAAGCTTTGAACTACGACCGCTTGACCCAGAGATTGAAAGAACCATCAGACAGTTGAGAAGAGAAAAGCGAGAAGGCCAAGAAGCATTCGTTAACATGGAACCTGAACCTTTGGAGGTTGCACCACCAATTCCCATTCGAGACAGAACCATTCTGGTGGTTGATGGCCTCATTTCATGTATTGTACTTCCTCCCTTACCAGCAAATGCATGTGACATCAAAACTTGCATTCAGATGATTCAGCAGTCAGTGCAATTTGGGGGAAAAGCAATTGAAGATCATAATACCCACATCAGCAACTTCTTGGAAGTTTACGGCACTTTCAATTACAACCGAGAAGCTGAAGAAGCAATGAGACTGCGTGTTTTCCTATACTCCTTGAGGACAGAGCTAAAACTTGGCTACATTCACTACCAGCAGGTTCCATCAGAACTTGGAACACTTTAGCCACCAAATTTCTTGCAAAGTACTTTCCACCAGCCAGAATTGAAAAGCTGAGGAATGGCATCACATCCTTTGTGCAACAAGAATCTGAAACTCTCTACGAAGCTTGGGAAAGGTACAAAGATTTACTCCGGAAATGTCCTCACCATGAAATTCCAAAATGGCATCAAGTCCAAACCTTCTATAATAGACTTTCTGGACTGATGAGAACCATAATTAATGTTGCTGCTGGAGGAGCTTTGATGGCAAAATGATAAGATCAAGCCTGGGACCTAATCGAAGAAATGGCCAACAAAAATTCATTGTGGCCAACAGAAAGAAGCATGATCCAAAGAATTGCAGGAATTTATGAAGTTGGAGCCAATACAACAATCAGTGCCAAACTGGATCAAATATGCAAATTCATGGAGACTCTCGACATGCAAAGCAATATTGGATTCACAAGTTCACCATATGGATGAGCACCAGAACCAAACCAACTTGAAGAAACGGTGAATTATGTCAATAATTTCAACAGACAGGGGAACAATCCATATTCCAACACCTACAACCTAGGGTGGAGGAATCATCCCAATTTCTCATGAAGCAACAATTCAGGGCAAAAGAACTATCCACCACCTGGATTCTAGCAACAGAACAAAAGCCATGAATTTGAAAAAGAACCAGAAATGAAAGAATGGATTCCAGAGATGTTCAAAAAGCAACAAGAAGCATATGATGCTATATTTCAAAGCCAATCTGCTTCTATCAAAGCACTGGAGAATCAAATTGGACAATTGGCCAATGCTCAGAGTTACAGACCGCCAGAGAATCTTCCTAGCAATACAGAACCAAATCCAATGAACATGGGGAATGAGCAGTGTCATGCCATTATGTTAAAAAGTGGTACTGAAATCAACAAAGATGTTGGAATCAATGAAACCATTGAAGATGTTCCAAAAGAAGCAGAGCAACAGATGGATGAAAAAGAAGCAAAGGAAAAAGAACAGATCACTGCACCTCCATCTTTTCCTCAGCTTCTTCAGAAAAACAAACTGGACAAGCAGTTTGCTCGATTCCTGGAGGTTTTCAAAAAGCTGCATATCAACATCCCATTTGCAGAAGTCTTGGAACAAATGCCCAGCTATGTCAAATTCATGAAAGATATTCTTTTATGAAAACGGAGATTGGGAGACTACGAGACAATAACATTGACGGAGGAATGCAGTGCCATCATCAGAGAAAACTTCCCCCAAAGTTGAAAGATCCTGGTAGTTTCACCATTCATTGCATCATAGGAGAACATAACTTCAGTAAGGCTTTGTGTGATTTAGGTGCAAGTGTTAATTTAATGCCTTTTTTTGTTTACAGGAAACTGCAGATCGGAGAAACAATGCCTACCTCAGTCTCTCTACAATGTTAAGGAAGTAAAGGAAAGAAGAAACTCTGTCGTGATCGCCAGTCCTTTGCTCCTTGCTGTTGAGTTTCTGTGCTGTGCTCCTTTGATATGCTTTGTCTTCTCCTAAAAAATCTCTTTTGGAGGCTGTAAAATTAGGTTATGAAACTCTTCCTAGGTTTTGGGACGAATTGCTGCTTATATAGGAGGTCTGGGGGTGTTCCACCATTAAAAATCGAGTATGGAAGAGTCTGGATAAGCACCTGCGTCGCGCCTCGTTCACGCCTGTCACAACACTACTCTTGTATTTCATCGTGGGAGTTGCGACGCGCCACCTTCAACACTTCTCTGGACATAATTTCAACTAGCTCGCGTCTTGACGCGCGCTCCTCGTCGGGACGTGCGTCTGACTCCGAATTTGCCCCAATTTACTTCGTGTTTTGCCGTTTTCATCCCTTGTTGATTCCATTGAGTCTCAATATTATTTTTACCTGCAAAACGAACCCAAAACACATCAAAACGCTCATAGAACTCAAGGTAACTCATGAAACATCAAGTTAGAGGGGCGGCAAATGTATGCATATTTATCGCTTATCAGTATATAATATATTCCTTAAAGTTTATATTACCATCCATCATCAAATTCCATTCTCTGTACTTAATATGCACCATTTTGTGGCTGGTTTTAAGCATATAAGCTTTGAGCATATATTCTTTACCTTTTCCAGCCTTGTTGATTTTGTACTATTCAATTTATATACCAAGGATTCCAATATAAAAGATTAAAGGTTAAGTACAAACAATAAAAATCATTTGTATAAAAAGACAGTTGTGACAGAGAATATTGTTTTTGCCTCTGTCTTGGTTTGTTTCAAATTCTTTCTACTAAATTTGGTCTGCTTCTGAAAGAAACCTTGGACAAGCTGGTTATATATATATATATTATACTGAAGTTAGTAGAAAAGTTTGTTTCATTCTTTAACTTCTAACAAGTAAAAACCATCCAGGTCATAGTCTTTTCAGTGGAAAACATTTCTAGGATTTTCGATATCTGAAAAATTAGATAGATTGTTAATGTTGCATGGTTAGAGTCCATTTGTAGTGCTTAAAATTATATTAAAAGTGTCTCCTAAAGGTTAAAGCATTTAAAATCTCTTGATAATAAGTTCAAAAGCGTTAGTTAAGTATCATTCCCAAACTGACACAGGAATTGCAGTTCAAGTGTCATGGTTATGGACGGCTAAGTAATTGGGAAATTAGAGAATCTTAATAATGAAAGTATTCTAAGAAAAACTCTTAAAAAAAAAAACAAATTAGCTTCCCTCATTGCTTGCGCAGGGCTCTTCTTATGCAAATGTTGACAAATATTCAATTGTATATTACAGTACTAGTTCTGTTCGCACTTCCAGAATTTCTCTGACATGATAATCAAAACATTTTATTAATGTTCACTATCAACCTAATACAATCCAAATGTTTTTTTAATCCATTTCCTTGTACATACATGCATGTAACGCAAACTACAAACAATTATTTAGTACCAAGATATGTGACAAAGAATCAAGATCAAATATTTATCAGTTTACGGTAGAGAACATATTACAATCAGCCAAAAATTAGGCGTTGGTTGGTCCCCTACTAAGTTTTCAGTGGATTCAGTTAGCTTACATAATGATATGTGATTTAACAAATGACACTTAACTAATCTTGATTGATTTGACCACAGTTCACAAAAGAACTTTGAATGGTTACACCTGCTGAATCGTAGAATAACCCATTGCACTGTTGCTGCTGCATACAGGGAAAAGATGTGCAGAGAAGGTTGATTGATATTCTCTATCTATCCAGACTCCAAAATGTTTACTGTAAATTGAAGTTTTTTTATTGATCTTTGGTGAGTTTAATGTTTCTTGAGTTCTAAGAACCTTTCTTGTATTGTAACAATGAATTTCTTATGCCAACTTAGGATGATGAAACCTTTCACTTTCTGCAGTTAGTTATTGGTGTAGTCAAAATGAGCCAAGAGAAGGATTTGGATGAAGAAATAAACACAGAGCAGGTGACAGCATCAGAAATAAGCCATTCTCCAGAGTTAGAATCACAGGAAAATTCAAACAAAATAAAGGAGAAAGAAGAAAGCACTAAAGTACTACCATTTTACAAGCTTTTCTCCTTTGCCGACTCCACTGATATTTTGTTAATTGCTCTGGGCACAATTGCTGCTGTTGGAAATGGGATCACTGTGCCCCTCATGCCTGTACTCCTTGGAAATATAGTAAATGCATTTGGAGAAGATACAAACATGAAAGAAGTGGTTGATGAAGTCTCAGAGGTATTCTAAAACTTCATTTCTAATATTAGTTATATATAATTGCTTATCTAACTTATCATTTTTTGAACAGGCTTCCGTCATCCAGTGTTAGAAAGGGCATAACATATATTAAAAACATAATTGTAATGGAATTCATTCTATCTAAATCAACTAGAAGTTGTGCATAAGAAGTTTTCACATGCTTCTTGTGCCACACCTTTGTGTTCAAGTGATATGTGACTGTTATTATTTTTACTGAACGATATATTGATATGTATATCCTTAGGTGTGTCTGGACTTTGTATACCTGGCTGTGGGTGCTGCTGCTGCAGGATTTATCCGTAAGTATACCTGGATTTGGACAAGACAAAACATGTATAAAAGCGGTCAATGGCTTATTAGAAACTGAGATTTCTATATTTGATATATATCAGAGGTGGCTTGCTGGATTGTTACTGGAGAACGGCAAGCAGCAAGAATAAGAGGTTTATATTTGAAGACATTATTGAGGCAGGATATAGGCTTCTTTGACAAGGAAACTCACAGTGGAGAAATTATAGAAAGGATGTCAGGTGATACTGTACTTATTCAAGATGCCATGGGAGAGAAGGTATTCATTTACCACAAAAGCTTTCAATTCATAGCCACCTCCTCCTGATCTAGTTGTGTTAAAAGGAGTATAGCTGTTCTCTTAATTACTTTTAACTTTATTTTGTCCCATTAATGCAGGTTGGGAAGCTCATACAGTTAGTTGCAACATTCATTGGAGGCTTTGTTATTGCACTTTTCAAAGGATGGCTTCTCACCCTTGTCATGTTATCTTCTATTCCAGCAATTGTACTTACTACTGGTGTTATGTCCATTGTAATAACAAAGCTGGCATCCCGAGGACAAACTGCTTACTCACATGCAGCAACTGTAGCAGAGCAAACAATTGGAGCAATTAGAACTGTATGACCACTTTCCCTGAAGAATACTCAATTTTTACTTTATTGCAGAATTATCATCTTGATGGCTATGGTCAATACAGGTTGCATCATTTACGGGAGAGAAGCAAGCTATAGCTGAATACGACAAGTATTTAAGAAATGCTTACAAAATTGGGGTGCAAGAAGGCTTGGCTGCCGGTTTTGGTTTTGGTGCATTTACCTTTGTTGCATTCAGCAGTTATGCCTTGGCTATATGGTTTGGTGGGAAAATGATACTTGAGAAAGGATACAAGGGAGGAGATGTTATTAATGTAATTTTTTGTGTAATGATTGGATCCATGTAAGTTTTTTTTATCTGTTTTGTTTTTTTGTGTTCTCTTAAACTTTACCGAACGAATGTTCAGATCATAATTAATCCAATTTTCATGTATGTAAAGGATATTATTGGTGTCTCAGAAAAGATTTAGATTCTCAAAATTTTATGATGATTTTTCAGGTCTCTAGGACAAGCATCTCCGTGCATAAGTGCATTTGCTGCCGGACAAGCTGCAGCATACAAATTGTTTGAGGCAATTGAAAGGAAGCCACTGATAGATGCTTATGACAGCAATAGAGTGAAGTTAGATGATATTCGTGGAGACATAGAATTAAAAGATGTATATTTCAGTTATCCATCAAGACCAGATGAACAAGTTTTCAATGGATTCTCCCTATCAATACCTAGTGGAATGACTGCAGCTTTGGTTGGACAAAGTGGAAGTGGAAAATCAACAGTCATCAGTTTAATTGAGAGATTTTATGATCCTCACGCGGGTGAAGTTCTCATTGACGGTATTAATCTCAAAGAGTTCCAGATTAACTGGATTAGAGAGAAAATAGGCCTCGTCAGCCAGGAACCTGTGTTGTTCACTTCTAGCATTAAAGACAACATTGCCTATGGAAAGGATGGTGCTACTGTTGCGGAAATCATGGCTGCTGCTGAACTTGCCAATGCAGCTAGGTTCATCGATAATCTTCCTCAGGTTTTCTTATATTTTTCAACTTTTTGTTACACACGTTATTGTCACAATTGATGTTTGATTCCTACTATATTTTACCTTATCCTCTATAGGTGTTATGTGCTTTAATGCATGCAGGGATTGGACACAATGGTAGGGGAGCATGGAACTCTGTTATCTGGGGGACAAAAGCAAAGAATAGCTATAGCTAGAGCAATTCTAAAAGACCCGAGAATTCTACTTCTAGATGAAGCCACAAGTGCTCTTGATGCAGAATCCGAAAGAGTTGTGCAAGAGGCGTTGGACAAAATCATGATAAACCGAACCACAGTCATTGTAGCCCATCGTTTGAGCACAGTACGGAATGCTGATACGATTGCTGTAATTAATCAAGGAAAAATTGTTGAAAAAGGTACAACTTTTGTGGATATCACTATATCTATTGTTGTGATAAACACACAATAATAGAGGATAATTTGAGAGAAAACTCTTCTTTTATATAACCACAAAAGAATTACAAAGCTTCCAATACAAGCTTACAAAACTCTCACCAATCACTCTCACTACACTTTCACACATTTAGGGATATATGGGATAATGGATTTAGGCTCCTTATATACTGCCCAAACCGCGTGCTACAGTAACCCGCGGTTTGGGCAGTTGGCAACTTGCCAACTTTCACCATTTGCATGCAGCTGGAGCATGCTGTCAATTTGCCAAAGTTTGCCAAAGTTTTCAACTTTCTTTCGGTGGCCTTTGGCTTATTCTGCATGGAGTCAACAAATCTCCCCCTCGGTGAAGATTTCCCCAAATCTGAGCCGACCATCAATCACCCAAATCCGGATCCTCCAAAGGATCCTCCCCTGGCTGCATCTGTATGACTGCCTACGTACCCTGAGTTGGGATCAAGCCAATCGTAGTTCTCTGAATCTCCCCACTCTGACTATGTGGAGAGTTTTGTCATCCCGGCTATGGCACGACAGATTTCAAGCTTCTCCTTCGGTAAAACCTTCGTGAACATATCGGCACCGTTGTCGTCGGTGTGAATTTTCCTGAGTTCTAATAGCCTTGAGCTCAGGACGTCCCGTATCCAGTGATACCTCACATCGATATGTTTTGACCTCGAATGGAAGGTGAATTTTTACCGAGATAGATAGCACTCTGGCTATCGCAGTACAAAATGTACTTCTCCTGCTTGAAACCAACAATTCCTGGACGAATGTCTTCATCCACAGCAATTCCTTGCAAGCTTCTGTAGCGGCAATGAATTCTGCCTCTGTGTAGAAAGTGCAACACACCTCTGCAACCTCGACTGCCATGCCACAGCTCCTCCTGAGAGAGTAATCAGATACCCCGAAGTAGACTTTCGGGTATCCACATCTCCTGCCATATCTGAATCGGTGTAGCCCATCAACACTGGTTTGTCGCTGCTTCCAAAACATAACCTCATCTTGGAAGTGCCTCGAAGATACCGCATAATCCATTTGACAGCATTCCAGTGTTCCCGTCCTGGGTTTGACATAAACCGGCTGACCAATCCAACTGCGTGTGCTAAGTCTGGCCTCGTACACACCATGGCATACATAGACTTCCCACTGCTGAGGTGTATGGAACCTGTTTCATTTCCTCCTTCTCTGACTCAGTAGAGGGACTCTGTCTCGTACTCAATCTAAAGTGGGTAGCAAGAGGAGTGCTAACCGCTCTTAGCCTTGTCCATCTGGAATCTCTGAAGTACCTTCTCGATGTACTCCTCCTGTGACAAGTATAACTTCCTGGCTTTCCGATCACGACCGATCCTGATGCCAAGAATCTGTTTAGCTGGCCCCAAGTCTTTCATCTCAAAAGACTTACTCAGTTGCTGCTTCAAATTATCAATCCTCGATTGATTCCTGCCAACTATCAACATATCATCTACATATAACAGTAAGATGATAAAATCATCGTCAGAAAACTTCTGAACGAAAACACAATGGTCTGAAGTGGTCTTCTTGTATCCCTGCTCCCCCATAACTGACTCAAACTTCACGTACCACTGTCTCGGTGCCTGTTTCAAACCGTAGAGGCTTTTCCTGAGTCTGCACACATAATCCTCTTTCCCGCTGACTCTGAAGCCTTCTGGTTGCTCCATGTAAATTTCTTCTTCCAGATTCCCGTGAAGAAATGCGGTCTTGACATCCATCTGCTCAACTTCCAGGTCGAGGCTTGCTGCTAAGCTGAGTACCACTCTGATGGATGACATCTTCACAACTGGAGAGAAGATTCCATCGAAGTCAATGCCTTTCCTCTGATTGAATCCCTTGACAACTAGTCTGGCTTTGTACCGGGGTTGTGAAATGTGCTCCTGTTGCTTCACACCCTGTACACCCATTTGTTCTTCAAAGCCCGTTTGCCTCTTGGCAATTTCACCAACTCAAAAGTGTGATTGTCATGCAAAGATTTCATCTCATCTTGCATGGCTTCCTCCCACTTTTCTCTGTCCTCTGTTTCCACAGCCTCCTGGTAGCTCTCGGGTTCTCCCCCGTCAGTAAGCAGCACATACTCATATGCAGAGTATTTGTTTGAAGGTCGCCTCTCTCTGTCAGACCTTCTCTGTGGAACTGTTGGTGGAACTTCTGGTACTGGTGGTTGATCATGATCATCATCTCTGGGAGCTTCATCACCTGTACCCTCATGTCTGGGAACCTCATCTTCAACTCGAACTGGCATCGGTGTCTGAGGTTCTGGATTCACATTTCTGTATTGCTGGGGCATTATCTTCATCTCCTTTCTGATATCTTTTATGGTCTGGTCTTCAACAAAGACAACATCTCGGCTTCTGACGATCTTCTTCTCCACAGGATCATACAATTTGTAGCCGAAATCATCCTGACCATAGCCAATAAAGACACACTGTCGCGTCTTTGCATCAAGCTTGGATCTCTCGTCCTTTGGGATGTGTACAAATGCTTTGCACCCAAAGACATGTAAGTGCTCGTACGACACTTCTTTACCTGTCCAAGCTTGGTTAGGAACATTACCTTTCAGTGCGACCGCTGGGGACATGTTCAAAACATGAACTGCTGTGTGATGAGTGCCTCCCCCCAGAATGTCTTCGGCAGCTTGGCTTGTGACAGCAAGCTTCTGATCCTCTCGCACAAGGTTCTGTTCATCCTCTCAGCTAGGCCATTCAGCTGAGGTGTCTTCGGAGGTGTCGTTTGATGTCGGATTCCTTGCGTCTTGCAGTACTGATCAAACGGACCTCTGTATTCTCCACCGTTATTGTTCTGATGCACTTCAGTTTCTTGCCGGTTTCTCTCTCCACCAAAGCATGAAACTCCTTGAACACTCCAAGCACTTGGTCTTTTCTCTTCAAGGTGTATGCCCAGATCTTCCTTGAATGATCATCAATAAATGTCACATAATACAGTGACCCACCAAGTGTTCGTGTCTGCATCGGACCGCATACATCTGAATGTATGAGATCTAGTACCTCCGGTTTCCGTTGAGGCGGGGAGCTCTGAAGGATACTCTGTTCTGCTTTCCAGCCATGCAGTGTTCACACTTCCGTAAGTGTGAGTTCTTCAGTTCCGGAAGAACATTCCGCCTGCGTAGTATCTCCATCCCTGTTTGGCTCATGTGACCGAGCTTTTTATGCCATAACTCGGCTGCCTCATTACTGTTGACTGTATTTATGCTACTATTTGAAAGCTTAGCATGCTTCAATACATGGTTGAGTCTTTCTTACCTCGTGCCACCACCATTGATCCTTTAGTGAGCTTCCAGCATCCGTCACTAAAGGTGCTGCAGAAACCTTCATCATCCAGCTTGCCTGTTGAGATCAGTTTTAACCGGATATCTGGGATGTGTTTGACTCCCTTCAACACTAGCCTTGTCCCGTTCTCTGTTTCAAGGCAGATGTCACCAATACCGACGGCTTTGGACTGTCCGTCATTCCCCATCCTTACCGCACCGTAGTCTCCTGGTGTGTAAGATGAAAAGAAGTCTCTGCGAGATGTGGCGTGTATGGATGGCGCCACTATCTATCACCCAACTGGTCTCGTGGCTGGCAAGATTCACAACAGCTTCTTCATACATTATGCAAAATTCTTTGGAGGTTTTCTCGGTGGTAGTAGCAACTCTTTCTTGATTAGAGTCACCATCTCTCCTGGACTGCTCGTTCTTCAACTTGTAACAGTCCCTCTTCATATGGCCTTTCTTTTTACAGTGATAGCACTCAATATCCCTCGTTCTTGATTTCCCCCGGTTCTTGTCTGATCTCCCTGGGCCTCGGCTTTTACTCCTCCCCCTTCTGGTGTTCTTTTCTGTCACTAGAGCTTCTGAGGTTGAGGCTGATGCTGACTCCTGCATTCTCGTCCTCTTTTCTTCCTCGAAGATCCTGGTCTTTGCCATCTCCATAGTGACTTTCCCATCTGCGGCTGAATTGATCACCGTAGATCTGAACGTTTCCCAAGATTCTGGTAACGTATTAAGGAGTATTAAGCCATTTACCTCATCTCCGAAGTCTATGCCCAATCCAGACAACTCTTTCATTGTTCCGAGGAAATCGTTGATGTGATCCGCCACAGCTGTACCTTCCTGGTATTTCAACCCCATCATCTTCTTGATGTAGTACAGCTTGTTGTTTCCAGTCTTTGCTCGAAAAAGCTCCTCCAGCTTTCTCCATAAAACACGTGCATTTGTCTCTTCACTGACATGGTTCACGATACTGTCGTCGATCCACTGACGAATAGTACTGCATGTTTTCTGGTGAAGATTAGCCCACTTTCCATCGGTCATTCCTTCTGGTTTCTCCTCCAGAAATACCGATCCATCATAGTCCTTCACATACAGAAGGTCTTTCATCCTTCCTCTCCATGTGAAATAGTTTGTACTGGTTAACAAAATCATTTTTCCGTTGCTCCCCTCCATCATAAAAATTCTAAGCAGAATTTCAAAAAACGGACCTCACCGTTGCGCGTCCGGAATGGTCGAAAATGGTGGAAATGACACTTCGTTTGTCAAAATCCGAGACAGGGACCAAATAGCAAATTCCAGAAATTACAGGGGTCAAAGTGCAATTTCCGAAAGTACAGGGGCCAAAGTGCAATTACGGAAAAGTTCAGGGGCTATATTGCAATTTCCAAAAATTTCAGGGACTAAATTGAAAATTTCTGAAAGTATAGGGGCTAAATTGTAATTTACAGAAAGTTCAGGGACCTATCTGAAATTTACCAGGCACCGCTGACGTGGCAGCTGACTGGGCTGCTGACTGTGCGCTGACGTGGCGCTGACTGTGCGCTGATGACTGGGCTGCTGACTTTGCGCTGACGTGGCGCTGACTGTGCGCTGACTGGGCGACACGTGGCGCTGACTGGACCGCTGACGTGGCAGTCGTCTTCTTCCTCAGGTTGGCGCGTGGAGCGCGTGGATTGCGCGTCGGGCGCGTGCGGCGCGTGCGGGAAGCTGGGACCTCCGTTCGATCGCCGGAAAATATCACCGTGCTCATCTCGCCGTGAAAAGTCCGATGATATACTCAAAATCGATTTTCGACAATTTTTGTCGGAACCGACTTTCCGAACCGAACCTCTGTTTCTGAGTTTCGGGATCCCTCCGTGGAACCGTAGCTCTGATACCACTTGTTGTGAATAAACACACAATAATAGAGGATAATTTGAGAGAAAACTCTTCTTTTATATAACCACAAAAGAATTACAAAGCTTCCAATACAAGCTTTACAAAAAACTCTCACCAATCACTCTCACTACACTTTCACACATTTAGGGATATCTGGGATAATGGATTTAAGGCTCCTTATATACTGCCCAAACCGCGTGCTATAGTAACCCGCGGTTTGGGCAGTTGGCAACTTTGCCAACTTTCACCATTTGCATGCAGCTGGAGCATGCTGTCAATTTGCCAAAGTTTGCCAAAGTTTTCAAACTTTCTTTCGGTGGCCTTTGGCTTATTCTGCATGGAGTCAACAACTATATCTTATCAATTTTCTTGATATTGGTATATATTAGTAAAAATAGTTGATGAAATATTCTTAGCTTTTTCTGAAAAAGTGTAAGTTTATCTCCCTCCCTCATACTTTCCCAGAAACAAACACCGGATTCTAAATCCTTGCCAATATCAGTTATCATGCCATCAGATGAGCTCTCTCTTTCTATTTCATTACTACTCAAATATATTAGCAGTTTCATGTTCTTTTTGACTGATCAGGTATACACTCTGAGTTAACCAAGGATGCTCATGGAGCATATAGTCAGCTTATACGGTTGCAAGAAATGAGCATGGGGTTGGAACAAAATTTTGTAACTGGCCAGGACAAGCCAGAATTAGTAGTGGATTCAGGAAGACATTCAAGCCAACGGTTTTCTTTAGTACGATCCATAAGTCGGGGTTCATCTGGGTCTAGGCTCAATTGCTGCTGGGCTCCTTGGTGTGACATTACCTCTATTGGGAATCCTACTTTCTGGTGCTATAAAATCTTTCTTTGAGCCAGCAGATGAACTCCGCAAGGATACCAATTTTTGGGCATTGATGTACCTTTTTCTATCCATAACATGCTTACTTGCTCATCCATTAAGGTCATACTTTTTTGGTGTGGCGGGATGTAAGTTAATAAAAAGGATCAGATCAATGTGCTTTGAGAAAGTGATTTACATGGAAGTAAGTTGGTTCGATGAGCCTGGGCACTCCAGTGGTGCCATTTGTGCAAGGCTTTCTGCAGATTCAGCATCTGTAAGAAGTGTGGTTGGAGATGCACTCGGTTTGCATGTTCAAAATATTGCAACTCTTATTGCTGCTGTGGTTATTTCTTTTGAAGCAAACTGGCAATTGGCTCTTATCGTCCTTGTGTTGGTACCCCTGCTTGTACTAAATGGATATGTTCATACGAAGTTCCTGAAAGGTTTCAGTGCTGATTCTAAGGTATGAGAGTATTACACTAACTGCTGAATAATGTGTATGGGGTTTCAGAAATTATTATGATGCATAATTATAGCTGCACTTGATATTGTTTGTGAGAAATGTTTTGAATGATGGCAGAAAATGTATGAGGAAGCAAGTCAAGTTGCAAATGATGCTGTAGGGAGTATTAGGACAGTTGCTTCTTTCTGTGCTGAAGAGAAGGTGATGGAACTGTATCAGAAAAAATGTGAAAGCCCTATGAAGGCAGGAATAAAGCAAGGTTTAATAGGTGGGGTAGCTTTCGGAATATCTTTCTTCTTGTTGTATGCGGTCTATGCTTGTAGTTTCTATGCTGGAGCTCGATTTGTTGAGGCTGGAAAAACAACATTTCAAGAGGTGTTTCGCGTAAGTTCTTGTCCCCATTGTTTAAGTAGTATGTTAGATTCTTGATGTGATAATATGGATAGTTAATTATTTTGTCTCTCAATTTGCAGGTTTTCTTTGCTCTCAGTTTGGCAGCCAATGGGCTTTCTCAATCAGGTATGCTTGCTCCTGATGCCAGTAGGGCAAAAAGTGCCGTTGCTTCTGTATTTGCAATTCTGGACAGGAAATCAAAAATAGACTCTAGTGATGAGTCTGGAATGACAATAGAAAACGTTAAGGGAGACATTGAGTTTCAGAATGTTAGTTTTAGATATCCCACAAGACCTGACGTTCAAATCTTCAGAGATCTTTGCTTAGCTATTCGTTCCGGCAAGGTAAGTTGATGTTCGTTTCATATATGATCTAACCAATGACGAGCACATTAGTAGCAGTCCAGAAATTAACACTATGAATTCTTTCTATCAGACATTAGCTCTTGTCGGAGAAAGTGGGAGTGGAAAATCAACAGTAGTCTCATTGCTGCAGAGATTTTATGATCCAGATTCAGGTCACATTACATTGGATGGAATCGAAATCCAAAAGCTGCAACTCAAATGGTTAAGGCAGCAGATAGGTCTGGTGAGCCAAGAGCCTGTATTATTTAATGACACGATACGAGTTAACATTGCATATGGTAAGGAAGTTAATGCAACAGAAGCTGAAATTTTGGCTGCAGCAGAATTGGCAAATGCCCATAAGTTCATTAGCAGCTTAAAACAGGTTAGAGCAGTATAATCATATATTAATTTGTTTCCCCGCCAACACACACTTATAAGCTGAATTTGACATCATTGCACAAACAAGATGGACTTATAGCTAGAGTATCTGGAAATTAATTACAGGGGTATGATACAATGGTGGGTGAACGAGGGATCCAATTATCCGGTGGACAGAAGCAACGGGTAGCAATTGCAAGAGCATTAATTAAGGCTCCAAAAATATTACTTCTTGATGAAGCAACCAGTGCTCTTGATGCAGAATCTGAACGTGTGGTTCAAGATGCATTGGATCAAGTTATGGTTGGGCGAACCACAGTGGTTATTGCTCATAGATTGTCCACAATCAAGGATGCTGATTTAATAGCTGTGGTTAAAAATGGTATGATTGCTGAGAAAGGAAAGCATGAGACATTAGTCAATACTAAGGATGGTATTTATGCTTCCTTAGTAGCACTTCACACAAGTGCTTCATCCTAGTGATCATTAGCTTCAATTTCTTCCTTTGTAGCAGCACTTCACACAAGGGCTTCATTCTAGTGATCATTAGCTTCAATTTCATGTACTCAACTTCTATATACATACAAGTAATAACTATTTCAGGATTTTCTTAGCATTGTAAACTTCGGTGAATCAAATAAATTGGGAACAAAATCTTTCGGCCTAAATTAAAAAATAAACTTTAATTTAACCAATTAAAAAATATATCTGGCTAGGTTGGATATGGATTGAAGGGTTAAAGAAAACAGATCCCCGCCCCCCCTCAAATGGTTGTTATTTTGCCATATAAAAGCAGTTGACTGAACTATTGGTTAACCAGTTCATAGTTGACTTAAGGAAATCAAACCAGAATAGCAAGAAAAAAAGTAAACTAAAAGTTTTGTCCTAATGAGAATGAGAATGGGAATGGGACAGGGATGATAAATAATAAAAAGCTTAATGAAATGTTGGGGGATCTGTTATCGAATTGCTTGCTTCTTAAGAAACTGAGTATGCCAAGATCTTGTCAACTTGAAGTTTGCAGATCAAAACCGCCAGTTGGAGTTCTTGAATATAAAAGTGTTTCAGGTTAAAAGCTAACGAAATTTGTCTAAGGTGGTGTTTGGTTGGAAGGAAAGGAGAGGAGAGGAGAGGAGAGGAAATGAAATGGTGATGAAATTTGATTTCATTGTGGGCTCGTTTCAAGACAACCGAATGTCCGATTTGGGCAACCGAAGTGTCCAATATGCGTATCTCGACGAGAGGGGAAGATTCTGGTCTTGCAGGTGTTGTGTTGTAAGTATGTTTTGTCTGAGATAGCCCTTATATAACAATTGTTGTTTTCAAATATTAATTATTATATATACATATTTTGTTACCACAGCCGCCAGTCGGGTTGGTCCAG
The DNA here is from genome assembly GCA_019454045.1 of Zanthoxylum bungeanum. Lineage (NCBI taxonomy): Eukaryota > Viridiplantae > Streptophyta > Magnoliopsida > Sapindales > Rutaceae > Zanthoxylum > Zanthoxylum bungeanum. The sequence continues at coordinate 3,285 of SKCR01013974.1, read as the reverse complement.
ACATTTCTTTTGGCTTTTGAGTTATGAGATTTAGGACAATTTCATGTGTTTCACATACTTTTACTATAATATTTATTTGAGGTTTATTGAATTGCATTTTGTGAACATTATTTTTCTTTGCAAATTTAGTTCGGTTGCTTGACATGTAGGTGCTCGAGCTGAAATGGTTCGCGAACCCCTTTCTAGGGTTGGCCCGCTCTAGGGAGGGTTAATATAATGAATTTTTTTTGGGGGGGGGGGGATTATAAATGTTTATGGACAAATTTATCCTTTTGTACTAAATATAAATATTTATCAATAATTAATTTATTAAATCAATAAACTATAAATTAAAAAATATCTAAAAATTGAAAAATATTTTTAATTAAAATTGTAGTTTATTTATTCGATGTTATTTTAATTATCAATGTTATTTTAATTAATTATAATAATTTTAAATATATTTATAATAAAATTATTATTAAATACAAATAATTTATTTATAATAATAGTATATATTTATAAATAATTATAAATATGAAAAATAAATAACTAAAATAAATAATATTATATTATTAGTACCGGGATTCGGAATCGAGACCAGGACCCGGAATCGAGGTCAGGCCGGGTCCCGGCCCGAGTCTCATCCCCTGTCAGGGTCCAGGTCCCGGTCCTGTCGCCAGCCCCGAGCCCAGTCCCGACCCTGGCCTCAACACGAGTCGACCAAGGGACCGGGCCTAGTCTTGGCCCCAGCCTGGGTCCCGGTCCCGACCCCCGGTCCCAACCTCAACCTCGACCCCGATCGCAGCCTTGGTCTCGAGTCCCGTCCCATATCCCAGCCTTGATCACGGGTCCTGGCCCCTGTTGTTTATCCCAGTCTTGGCTCCTGTCCCGGGTCTCAGTAGAACATTATTTTATGACATTTTATCACTTAAGTATTGGATGCTTATACCATATGGTAAAAGATGATATGATATTATATCACACCACATATCCTTATCCATTTAACGAATATTGTATTCGGGAATGTGACTAAATCTCATTTAACCAATGACTGTCATTAGACCAGAAAATTTATTAAACTGATACATTGGACGTATGTAATTTAATGAATTGTAAATTACTTAAGGTAGTTTTCTTTACTTCGTAACTTAGTCAATGAACTGTTGTGACTTAGTTACGTGTTTTGATGAACACATATAGAATATCTTTGACTGGTTCAAAGATATTCCATCTGAAGTTTTGAAAATTGTATCTTTAAAATTCATTGTGAATCTTTGAAATTTTCAAAGATGTTTGATACGATCAAACATATGAATTTATGGCAATTAGTTCTAAGGTTATTCGAAGAATATAATTCTTACATCAATATTATTCTTACACGATTCCATATTGATGGAATTGATTAATGGAAGAAATTGAATCTTATATGATTTGATTCGTTTGATATTGAGAGTTACCGAATTAGTTTCAATACTCTTGGGGATATGCTCCAGTAATACTAACTCATCATTTTAATTAATGTTCCATTTTTTTTTCTACAGTTACATATATGATATGTATAAGTAGAAAATTCGAATCTTGAAATGTTTGATGTTTGAATCTATCTTTTGTATAATTGTTATATAATTGATATTACTTGCGCCTCGGAGGTATGAGTAGAAGTTTATTATTTATTTTATTTAATAGAATACTATATTCTATTTGATAGAATATCTTTTCTACGATCTCGAGTAATAAAATTGTTTATTACTTAGTGTGTAACATTTGGTGTTGTCTATTGTATAAAAGACTTGACTTATTAAAGTCAAATACGGTGATAAACTATAAATTGAACTACATAATTAATAAAATGCAAATACTCTTTTATTACTTCCATATAAGTGTTATAGGATGTTAGAATCATTCGCAAAGTATTTGATACTTAATGGTTCTGTTGTTTTCTTATTGAAGAAAATTATCCTATAACTTATAGTAGGAACAATATTTGATATCGATTCTGGAAATTAGCATTAGACCATAGATCTAAGATTGTTCATAGCTTACTACGATCAAGTTTGGAACTTGATTGAGCTTTTATTATGAATCGTTCATAATATGTGAAAATGGTTTACACAGCAAAAGCACAATGAGCTTATTAAAGTTTTAACCTTTATAGTATGACAGTGAGAAAAGTTATACTCACAATCTATTGTAGATTCTGAGGAAACTTGTCTCTAGTCGCACTGATTGAATAATTTGAGATCTGTTAGTTAATGATGATACTAAATTGTATATTTTATCTAAAAGAATACAAAGTGGCGTTTCGGAATGGTTTCTTCAGATAAGAGATCCATTGTGATTTCTTAGTTTGAAGAGTTCGTTTTGGAATGGCCCTGAAGTTTGTATTATTCTAAGATTATAATTAATATATTAGCTTATAGAGCCTATTGTAGACTCGGATGAGCTTTTCTGGAAATTTGTGTTTTCGAATTTTGATATTAGTCAGATTGTCTGATTTTATCAAAGTATAGAGAATACTTATGGGATAGAAGGGTTAGTGGGAGCGTACAAATTTCTTTCTAGTATTTTACATCATAATGACATTGTCATTATTAATGTAATAATTAGATGTTTATAAGGTAAAAATGTTTACATCAGTCTTATTTTCTCCTTGAAAGCAGTGAGAGTGGTCTTATTATATTTGATATAAAGTTTTATATAAGATATAAAACTAAGAGACTTGTGAGATACTCATGGACGCAACAAGACTATCTGTATGACAGTTATTATAACTGTTTGACAGTTAGTGTGTGTCTTATGTATAGTATTCATCTTTCGTAAATGATGATTTTTTCGAAAGAGATATTGATTAGAATATCTAATCAATCTTATGCATCATAGGATGATGGCATAATGAATATTATATTGAGTGCGATTAGAGATATCAATTTAATCGTAATTGTTCGAATTATTTTGATATCCTCTAGACCCTAAGATGTGTCTTGAAACATGTTCTTTATTATCTTCGAGATATTAAGAACGAGTTTCTTATTAATGGAGAATAAATCCGCAACCATTAGGGTCAGATTACTTTTGAGTCTAATTATGACGTTAGAAAGTCTACGTCATAAAGAGTCAGAAAAGATGCAGTGAGAGTGTCATGGACGATTCTACATAGTGGAATTAGTTTCAACTTATAAAGTATTGACTTATGAAGTTGCATAGTGACTTCGTAGATTAGAAGTTTGTTATTAGTGTTCTATTTGCGGTTGTCTACATAGTATTTTGGATTTGATCCGTAAATACTTAGACAACTTAGTAGCT
>SKCR01013973.1:0-35049 GCA_019454045.1 Zanthoxylum bungeanum | reverse complement strand
TAGTGAACTCGATGTATCATTCTCAGACGAAGCATATCGATATATTTGCTATCATTGGATACATGAGGTGATGAATCAAAAATTGCTGAGACTAGTGAAGATCCATATAGATGAGAATCCAGCCGACATGTTAACAAATGTGGTTACTCGGGACAAGCTAGAGCTGTGTAGAGACATAGCCGAGATAGCTGTCAAATGACAATCGTTTCAGATGCAGCTGGAGAGGGAGAATTAAAGGATCCAACTGCCTTTCATTGCCCTCAATCTTTGTTCTTCATTATCAAAGATTGATCCCCACCATTGCCACAATTTTAAAAGTTTGGTGCAACCACCAAAAATGACCAACATAACTTTAGGTGGAAACTATTCATTAATTGACAATTTGAGCAAGAATTGTACTATAAATATGGAGCTCATTTGAGAGCTCAAAACATCTCAACAATTAAGCTTCATGTAAAGAAAACTTAGAGAGTGTAAAATGAGTGAAGTTTTTTTGTAAAATTCAAACATTTGTAAATTATGTTCTTGTAGTAATAGAATTCGGTTTTTCCTCATAAACACTCTTCAGTGTTCAGAGAATTACAACACTGGGTTCGGATGCAGATGGTGCATTTCTTATAAGAACCTGAGGCAGGCGGGGTTTTTACATGTTTCGCTTATGCCCGGGTCAGGTGAGTCTTCTTCAATTTCTTCAATGCCCAATAAGAAATGATCAATTTCCTATGTTTTTGTACATTGAATATAGCTGGAGTGAGAAAAATAATAATGTATTTATTATTTATTTAACACGTCTATTTATTATTGATTGGTTGTGACTTGTGACGTAGTAAGATTTTCTCGTAACTAAGAGTCATTTTGGTAGTGTTTAAAATTATATTAAAGATATAAAAATGTGACTATAAAAATGTGGTAGTATTATTTTCCTGGATTTGGATTCGATATTGAACTAAATTTTGTGATGAGTTTTTTTAATAAAATATGACTAGTAATTATTAAATAAGAATGTGTATATCTAATTGAATTTTAATCGTCAATTGCTATACATGTATGTATGAAAGAAGAATATAAAAAACTCAGTAATATACAACTCAAAATTGGATCCAAATTCAAAAGTAAGACATTGCTTTATCTATTTCGTACGTTGTAAATGCACAAAAGCTAGAAGATATATATAGAATATACTTGAATTCGGTGATGAATTTTTTTATAAAATGTGATCCGTAAGTACTAGATAAGAATTCATAAATAATTGAATTTTAACCGTCAATTGATATACACGCTTGTATGGAAGAAGATTATAAAAAATTGAGAACAAAACATTAGACGATTCCTGTGGGATTTTTAATTATCTCATAGGAAAATATTCTTTTCAAGCTCTCAACAAACAATCACACTAAACATACAACATATCTCTTGTAATAATACACACAAGTGATCTAAAAATTAAAAGCCTGAAGAACAAAGAGAAAGTGATTTTGCTACTTGGGTTCAACTTTAGTTGAAAGTGAGTATCCCCCACTATAATCAAATGCCTCACTGTCATTGACATCATTCTTGTTATAAGTAGACACATCATTACCATAGATATGTCTAATGACACCTTTTGATGAACCAAAATCTGTAGCAGATGAAGATGCTGAAGTTGATGAGTTTGTGTTCATCCCATCATTCTGCAGAAGTGTTTCAATGGCCTTAACAACCTCACTCATCGTTGGCCTCTCCGCCGCGGATTCTTCGACACATTGCATTGCCAATTCCAGAAACTTTCTGAATCCCAGAAGTACATTGTTTCTAATAATTGGATCAATCATGTCCTTCAAGCCATAATGTTCTTCATTATCATTCCTATTCATAGTTGTTCTTACTTCCCGGACAACGTATTTTCCCTTCTCAATCGGTTGCCTGGCCGTTATAAGTTCTAGCATAACTACTCCGAAACTATACACATCGCTCTTTTCAGTTAGTTGTTGTGTCATGTAATATTCAGGATCCAGATATCCCTGCAAACCGAAAAGTAGTTAGTGTGAATGAGATTTGATCTCAAAACCTGTTGTATAATTTAAAAAAACCTTACCTGTTGAACCAATTAGTAGCCTATAAAGCTGGAGAGTTTGATCAAAAATCAGTTGTAATCAATCAGAAATAATCGATGATTAATCGAGAAGAGTAAAATTGACGGTTACTATGGTTGAGAATAAAAAAATTCAAATATCAAGATCCTCCAAAAATAACTAAAAATCATTCATTAATGATGAAAAACGCTAAATAATTTATGAGTCTTTAATTAAGTCAATAGAATAGAGATTTTTTTAATACAAATAGAAGAATTTATCATTTGTTTAACAAAATATAATAAATTAAGAAAATTTGTGTTATTATTTCGGTAATAATTCTTTTAAATCGAAGCATATTTTCAATCTTTTTATCATTTGTAACAAAATAATTTCTTTTTTTCACAAAAAATCATCAATCAAAACTCCAAAAAATACTGAAAACTAAAAATAGATTAAAAAAATGAAATCGGACGATTTTTTAGAAATCGAAAATCAAAAATTAGCTTATTGATAGGTCAAAATTTCCTCGAAAATCAGTGTCGGTTTAAAGCGGTCAAAATTGACCGGATCAAATCGCTTAAATAGCGATTTGCGACGATTAATTGGCGTTTAAATAGGACAGCTATGCAAAAATAAGAGATGTAGGTTGTATAAACTCACCAGTGTTCCTTTTACTTGAGTTGAAACATGACCTTTTGAACTGTCTGATACAAGCTTTGACAGGCCAAAATCTGCAACCTTAGCTGTTAAGTTCTCATCCAACAGAATGTTACTGCATTTAACATCTCTATGGATGATAGGAGGATTTGCAAGCTCATGCAAGTAAGCTAATCCTCTAGCTGAACCAAGAGCAATTCTTAGTCTCCTTTTCCAATCAAGATGAATGCCAGATCTCCCTGCAAATCATATTTATGCAAATAAACTTGCTTCATATAGATGTTTAAGCAAACAGAAAAACTGAGGATCTATGCTGTTAAAGGCGCGGCCACTGTTTTAAAAACCGGACTGGTGATCTAAAAGGTTTAATGGGTCATTGATCCGACCGGTTGAACCGATAAAACCGGATGACGTCATAAATCATTTTAATTAATTTAAAAAAAATTAAGAACCAATTCGGTCCGGTTCACTAGTTTTGATTGGTTTTTACCCGTTTCTTAGAGGTCCGATTTCTAGTATTTAGCTGGACTAAACTCAAGGCCTTTTACCGATTTGACCGGTTCAATCGGTTGGTCCAGTTCGGTTTTCAAAATATTCGGCGCGGCTTAAGTGGTTATAGGATAACTTACCAGACAGGCTATCCCTGAGTGAACCATTGGCCATAAATTCATAAACCAGCATCTGTTCGCCTTGCTCGAAGCAAAATCCCATTAGACCAACAAGATTCTTATGATGAACACGTGAAAGCAACTCAATCTCAGTCTTGAACTCAATCCCTCCTTGCATTGATCCTTGCTGAGCTCTTTTGATTGCCACAACTTGTCCATCAGAAATCATTCCTCTATAGACCTGCAGAGGAAAAAGAAAAAAGAAAAAGATCAGTTAACAGCAACTTAGCCAATTTTTCACTGAAAATCTAAGCAAAAAGAGAAAATGAGAGCAAATGGCTAAGTTGACATGAACATAAATCATAAAATGAGACCTAAATTTTATGGTGCTTGATGAATCAATGATCTCACATAGAGCACAATGATGTCAAAATATCCATGTAGCCGACCCCACCTAATGGGAAAAAACTTTGTTTGGTTTAGTTTGGTGTCTAGGCAAAAAGAGGAACATATACCTTGCCATAGCCTCCAGAGCCTATCTCATTACTATGAGAGAAATTATTTGTGCACTTTTTAAGTTCATCATAAGAGAACCATCTAGATCCTTTCAATTGAGGCGCACCGCCGCTGTCTTTGCTGCTTGGTGCCCAGGATGCTGCAAAAGAGAGAATTCAAATGATATGGTTGCGTAATTTTTATCATGTTCACAGCTGCAACATACTGATGTTTGCATCTCAATTTCCTTAATGAATATCAGTGTTCTAAAACGCGTTGTCTCACTTGGCGGTGTCTAGTCCCAAATAGTTGGGACTAGGCGTGTGCCGGAATGGACGACATTTTTTATCCATTCCAGCATAATTTCGCCGCCAAAATCATTTGTTGACCACTGCCGAATTTTTGGGGATTTTCAGAATTAACACCAAATCGGTGCCAGTTTTTGGATCCTCTTACCATTTAAAAACTTAATTTCTTCCTAATTACACAACTTTAGAAAATCCCCAATTTTCCAAAAAAATCCTAATTTTCACAAACTAATTTCATCAATTGTTTTTGTTTTTCATAAAATTGAAACTCTAGAAATCTTTCCCATCACTGAAACAATATTTTCCTATGATTAATTTGTCCAAATTCTATCAAACCTTAATCCTAATTTCATAAATTCCCAATTTTCGAGGAATTTCCTGGACGGCGGCACTAGGCGCCAGGCTGCGCACGACTAGTGCCAAGCGCGTTTTGAAACGCTGAGGAATATAAACAGTCATGTGAAATTTTTATTACCAAATGGATTGCTCAATCCAATAGCTCTTTCTGCTCGTTTCTTTTGCCGAATAGCATATACACCTAGTCCCACCAAGCCTAAAACCAGAATTGCACCACCACACGCTATTCCAGCAGCTACTCCTGAGCTGATAGAATTTCCTCCATGTGGATCTAAAACATATTTGTACATTTTTTCTTCTTGTCAGATCAACATTCTTGATGCAATAATATTCATTGATTGTAATGAAGAAGATATTCAAATTACCTTGAAAAGCATAAGGAGAAGCAATGAAATAGTAGGGACCAAACTCTTTAGGAGGCTTGTAAGTTTGATTACTCAATTGAAATCCTATCCTTTGAACTTCTGACCTGTTAAAATATTTTGCACCAGAAGGAAATAGTGCAACCTGAATCTGAAGGTAGTCGTCGATATTGAAGATAGGATTCTTAAGTGAAACTGAACCCGGTGTGAGGCCTAATTTCACCCACAGGCTCATTTCTAGTGTGTGAAACACTGTGACATTGGACAATTCTCTGAATGAAGGTCCTCGGAAATACATTGTGCCTTCATAAGGATAGGCGCATTCGCAACTCTGAGGGCTAAGCATCTGATCAGGAGGACATGACTTATCTCCACAATTAGCCAAGCTTGTTGAATAGGGCTTTGTGTTTTGTTGCTGAAGCTGGCAGTAATTAGTACTTGCCAGAGCTGCCGCGCAGACTGGGTTTCCAACAAGTCTGAAGTTGCATAACAGAACTTGAATAGTAAGAATAATGGCAAAGAGTAAATCGATTATAGTTACAACGAAGATTAAGGCTGATGAATTGACCCACATCAATGTATAGTTCTTGTTTCCTGAACCAAGTGTTATTGCAGAAATTTGATTGTTCTGCAAATCAACAAGTTGCAACTGTGGACCAATAGCATTTCCCATGTCCAATGTGTTATTGAAAGCATTGTTCTTCAGTTTCCTGCAAAGAATTTTCAAGAATGAAAATTTGTAATCATATCCTTCTCTTTCCTAGAATCATAATTTACTAGAAACTTACACTTGCTGTATCTGCGGATAGCTGAAGATTTTTGCTGGAACGCGGCCTTGGAGTGATCCAAATTCAACAATCCTGTGGAGCTACAGTATGAGATTCGATTCGAAAATATTTCAGGGGATTTTTCAGAACTGTGACTGTCAGAAGACTTACAAAGTGGTGAGTGATGGTAAGGTTGAGAACCAAAGTGGAGCTTCTGTTGGATCAAATGAATTGTTGCTAAGATCCCTGTGATGATAAATCATTCATCAGAGTTTTTCCTATGTAACAGACAATAATTTTCTGAGAATTAACCGAAAAATAGTAGCTCCATTGTTATGAAACTCACACAAAATTGAGGGAATTCATTTGGCTCAAATCTGGAAAAGGGCCTTTCAGATCATTGTGAGCTAAATTCCTGAAAGAGAAAATTTTATCATGATGAAGAAACATCATTAACCACCAATACTTAATTAAAGGATGGTCCAACGCACGAGGATTCCATGTCTTGAAATTGGAACCTCCAGGTCACAATGGAGTAACCTTACCGTTACACCAAGACTCATCCTCAATCATCAACACTTAATTATCATAATAAAAAGATTTCCAAATTTTCTTAGAAACTAAATACTCACAACTCATTGACATTTGTGAGGTTGTTCAGATTTGCTGGGACTTTTCCTGTCAAAGCATTTCTATCAAGGCGGCTGTTGCAGATTAACAAAGTTTTCAGTTAAATGGAAAAGGGATTAAATAAAAACCAAAAAATTGATGAATATGAGGAGAATTTTACTTACAGAACCTCAAGAGTCTGAACATATCCTAAACTTTCCGGAATATTCCCAGAAAGTTGATTCCCATCAAATAATCTGACATTCAGGCACCAAAAGCAATTAGAAAAAATGAAAATTTTCAAAAATATTGAGAAGTGAATAATGGGGTGGACATGAAACTTACACATGAATCAGTACCATGTCAGAGCTGAAAAGTTGTTCGGAAATGGTACCCGAAAGCTTGTTTTTATTAAAATGGCTGCAAAATTCATGAAAAAGGACCATTCATATCATTCTTTCTTATTTTCAATTTGAAGATGGACTAAAATTGTACAGAAAAATGTACTCACAAATGTTTAGCATGTTTTAATTGATCAAGTCCTGGAGAGGTTACTGTTGAAACTGGAATTGATCCTGTCAACTGATTGTCCGCAAGATCGAGCCAGTAAAGATTGGAGAGCTTACCCAAAGAAGGAGGAATTCGACCGCTGAAGTTATTTGAGTTCAGGGCCCTGGAAAATGAGTATAGTTTATACGTTGATATATCAAGGTTCGACCTGAACGAAAATGTGGTCGTTCGAATGGGCTTTCGAACCATTCGAACGATTCATCCATAGACTTCAAAAGTTATTTTCGTTCGAACAGAGCTCGTTTGAACGAGTTATATGGCATTCGAACGGTCAATCCGGAGCCTTTTATGTATGTGACTCAGTAGGTTCATACGAACAAGAAATCATTCATTAGAACGAAATTACAATTTCCAGAAATCCATTAAGCAGTGAACATGTGGTTTTTGGTGAAAGAAATTATTACAAATAGATAGTTATTGTTTTCCTATAATTGCCCTATGTGTTTTAGTGTTAAACACAAATAAAAAATTCATAATTCTTCTCCTTACTCTGTATCAATCTAATCTATAAAGAATGTTCTTGATTGTTGTGATATATACAATCACATATCAAACAACATATTCCATTATATCAAGAGAGAGAGTTTTCATTACTCTCTGTGATTTCTTGGTTTGTAACCAAAGGATGGAAATATTCTTTGAAAGAAACGATTACGTACTTTGGAGAATCACAATTATCTTGTCTCAACCGAAAATTTGATACAACAGTTTATTCAATAAAGTGAACAAAACAATGAGAAAAAGAAAAGTTACTGTATTGACTTAATAGAATGATTCTTACAAGAAAGATAAGTCTCCCAAATTTCCAATTTCATCAGGAATAATGCCTGTGAAACCACAGCCGGCTAGAATTCTGAAACATGGAAAAAACAAACATATTCAGTTTAAAAACAAATCAGTTCTGTGTAAAGTTTCAGGATTTTCCTGAAACATGCAGATTCGTCTGAGAATAAAATCTTACAGGATATTCAGCTTCTGGAGATCTCCTATTCGCCGAGAGAGAGAGCCTGTTAGGCCTCCATTGAATGACAAGTCCCTGGAATAAAATGAATTCAACAAGCAATCAAGCATAGATCAGACCGGCCCGTTGAACTGGTCGAATCGGGAACCGACCATGAGTCTGGTCCAGTTAAATCTTAAAAATTAAGGTGTTAAAAAGTCAACCAAAATTAGTCAAAACCATTAAAACGGTGAACTAAAACCTAAAAAAAAATTATTTTTTAACCAAAAAAATAAAAATAATTTTTTTTTTAATAATTTTTAATTAATTAAAATTATTTACAACATCTTTCGAATCTTTCAGTTCAATTGGAACTGTTCAACCAGTTGAAACAATAACTCATTAAACCTTTTAGATCATCGATACAATCACCGGTATTGTTTTTAAAATATTGATAGAAAGTATGCTTATAATATGAAATATGTTTCAAACTTTCAAGAAAATTTGAGAAGGGTACTGACAAGGATCTCAATTCGGAGAGGCCTCCGATGTCTCCAATGAGTTTCCCAGTGAGTCCCATTGTCGATAATCCCCTGAAATCAATTAGTATAAAAATGAGTTGCTTCTATTGAAAACAATGTTGAATAAAAAACTGAAGAACCAAAATCCTGAAATATAGAACAGTACTCACAATGCAGTGACCCTGGAATTGTTACAAGTAACTCCTTCCCAGGATTCACAGGGATCATCAGAATTTTTCCAGGTTGGTGGTGTATTTTGCCATGAATCCTTCAAAGATTGCAGCGCCGCAGCTGCAAAATTGCATGATCTTAAGTAAATAAAAATACATACCATATACTAAAAATACTGTTGATTTGCTTATACAATATGATATTTAATTAATTACCATCTCGGGAATCTGTAGCACTACATATAATATGAACTTGGAAGCTGAACAAAGCTATGAAGATGATCAATTTGAATTCAGCCATGCTTGCTAAACTTTCCTCTTCAGGTTTTGGACATTAAAAATGACTCACCATGAACCAAAATAAACCAAAAAATGGAGAACCCTTTTGGCTACTTTTTCTCATTTTGTTAGTTCTTTTACTTGATTTTGCCTTGTCTTCAAAGTCAATCCAACCATCTCCACTTACTTGCCATTGTGCCATCTTCATAGCTTGTTCTTCACGTTTATTTTCTCTCTGTCCTCAATTACTTATCTAATTAGTAAGTGTATTTTGCTTCCTCTTAACTTGCCACTTGGGCTTGTGGACTAGTGACATGAGTTCGAACCTTCACATATTTAAATTTATATTATATATAAGATTATGGATATATGAATAGATATTTTCTAAATATCAGAGCCACTAGGACTAGTAGCTTGAGTTACAAAAATTCATGGGTTTGTTAGTTATTTTTTTTTTTGGAAAAATAACATATGGAATTTTTTTTTTATAATTATCTATTAAGTCCCTAATTTTCTTCACAATTACTCATTAGGTCCCTACTATTCTAACAGTAAATGATAGTTGTTGCTTCTATATCGTTACTGTTAGAACAGTACTAGGGATGGCAATCGGGCATCTCGTTTAGTCCCGACCTCATCCTGATTATGATTGATATGAAAAAATTATCTCAAATCCTGATCAATTTTTTGAATCGAAAGGAAAATTATCCCAAATCGTGATCAAAAATTTTATTTTAGTCTATTTTTTATCCTAAATCTCATACTGTTCTTTAGAAGGGGTCTCGAATCTCGATCAAGTTTCAAGATTTTCTACCAACTTTAAACAGTAAATCTAATGAGTAATTATAAAAAATTAGAGTCTTAAATATCCCAAATATAGAAGGCATATACTTACCAATAAATTTCAAATTGTAAATACCTATAAAATTATAACAATCATTTAACAAAAAAAAAAAAGAAAGAAAATGTTTCCTCAAGTTCTTAAAGATTGCTGCGCCTGCTGCCACCCACAATGAAAATACAATGATGTGTTATTAACAAATTTTGAAGCAAAAGGTGTCCAATGATATTCACCGAGTATGTTTCAAGAATCCTACATTTTCTTCATTCTTCATTATTACAAACATTATTCGGGTAATATTATCCAGATGCCTTTTTTTGTTTTATTTTTTGTTTTTTTATTTTTTGTTTTTTTTTTTTCTAGAAATTCATAATTTATCCATTTTAGGTCATATGAGCCAATTGCTCTTACAATATAAAATTTGACCTTCTAATATATTGCAAACTATGCCCAATATACTTAAATCATCTTAAATGGCCGTAGAAATTCATAATTTATCCATTTATATCATATAGATCTCTTGATAGTTAAGTGAGTCGAGTACTCTTGAAAAAAATAAATTTATTTTTTACTTGAAAGTCGAGTAAATCAAGTAAGAAAATGAATTAGAGTAATTCAGAATATATCACCTTAATTTGGGATAAATAACTATAAGTATTGAGTTAAAAAATAGTAAACATATATAACTTATTGGTATTAACTATTTCGGTCGAGTAAAAGTCAAAGATCTATTTGATACAAATAAATAAACTCTACCTTTATTTGAGAAATCATGAAAATTGTGACAACTAGATGTTGTTTCCCCTATTATTATTACTTTTTTCTCATTAAGTTACACAAAATCATATACTTGGATAGTAGTTGTAAATGGGTCCTACTTAGTTATAAAAATTTTCCAAGAAAAACAAAGAAAACAAAATTAAAAAAGAGATTAACAGAAAAAGGAGAGGTTGGGATAAGTGTCACACGGCTCACGTCCCAATTTATTTGCTCCATGTGTGAAGAATCTTGGTATGACTACATATTCATTTTGGTGGCAAAAAAACATGGCCAAATATTGCGCCAATCTTGAGTGAGTATTTCAGCCCATTGTGATACCTTATTTTGGACGACTTGTTCTTATTTCGGGATTCAAACTCTTAGGGATGACTTGATGTCTTATTTAGGTTAACTTATCTTATTTAGGAAAATATCTTTGTCTCCTAAATAATATAAATGAGCTTCATGTATTGTATTTCCTTTATTACCTAGATTCTTCCTTATTACATAGGATTACTAGCATTAATTGCTTAGCTAACTTAAAATAGTAGATTTACTTGATGTGTATATAAACAAAGTATCATATAAGGTAATGAAAGAAGTTATTCAACATATTCTTTCCCATAAATTCGTGCTTTCTCTCTCTAAACAAAATACACACAAAATGACTACTTAAGCATTAATTTTGCAAATCCACTGCTTAAGACTATACGACAAGTTAAGGTCGTGACATAAGTCATTGAAAGTGGTTGAATAAAAACAATTTATAAAGAGATCATCTTGTGTTTTATGTTTATTCTCATTGTATTTTGTGTTAGAAAGAATGGGGTATTTTAGAAATAGATTATTCACTACTTATATGAATTAATTTGTGAGTTATTATTACCTGTATTTTTTTGGGTGAATTTGTCAAAGTTGACCGTGTCACATCCCACATCATTCAATTAATGAGTATAGAACTTTTATCTGTATTCGCCCTAAGATATCCGGTCCACCCAGGTCCTTGTGCACAAAGGGATGTCAATATCTATATTTGGCCCGTCTAACTAACGAATATGGAAAATTATATTTTTACCAATCCCTATCGTAACTGGCCCCGAAGCTTCCATCCCCATGAGATTTTTAACATCTCCAATGATCGCCTTTAATTAGTAAGTCATGTTTTGGGTAGACTAGAGCTCATATCAAAAATAAAATCTTAAGAGGACATGATTGTAGAGTTAGACAATCTTGAACTGGTAAAGAGGACAATATCTTATTAGTGGTCCAAATCTTAAATATAGACTTCAAAATCTTTATATATGTATTAAAAGGTGGTCAAATTGATGATTTTCATTAAGTTAACAATAAATAAATAAATAAAATCGAATACCAAAAATATTGAATTGTAACACATCAAACTTATAACTTGAGAAGCGATTTGTATATATTGTATTAGTTTTATGTTTAGTATTTGTAGGTGCACAGAATCAGGCATGCAATCATGGACATATGTCGATATGAAGAAGAATATTCCTCAACACGCTTCTTTAGTATAACTGCTACAAGTATACAAAGGTCCACTAGGAAGATGACGTTTGTCATGGTACTGTTGTATTAATAGATAAGATATTTAGGGATTGCCTCCGAAGTCCAATAACCCCAGAGAAAACCTAGACTCAATTCCGAATTAAGACAACCCCGGTATTTGGAGACCTCCGAAAAAAATGAGTTTGACAAGAGCAGTCAATACCAACCCCGAAATATTGTTACTCCAGAGTAACGTCATTTCGCGATCATATTACCCCGGAATGGAAGAAATCCAAGATGAATTTAGTTCGGTCCAAGCCTGTTCCGGAGAAGTTCGTTATGAAATCCTCATTATGCACCAAAAGTACTCCGACCTTAATACAAATACCCCAAAGTATCCCGAAATACCCTAGAAAATATGATGCCACATGTATCTATCCAAGATTAGTGGACTTTAATGACAATCCACTTATCTTAGCATGCAAGATAGATTAAGCATGCATAATGACAAGTGTTATGACACCTAATGTTTCAACATGTACTATGACAGATGTACACCATGCAGGTTAATAAACGATCCATCAATGGATATGTGTTGACACCTCCACCTAAAATCCCCTATATAAGCCAATGAGCTTGAAGAACAATGGAAATATTTTTTGGAAAAAGTCTACAGTTCACTAAGATAATAAAAAAAACTATAAGCATATTATTCGATACTCTAATTAAGAACCTAGTTATAAACACACAAAAAAAGAGGATATTCCTAATCAAACGCTACGTTTGTGAAGCCTCAAATTGAAAATAATAATCAATGCAAAGCTCAAGATCCAATTGGACTTCTACCAGTTCAAGCCCAATAAATTGAAGGTAACAAGTATTTTTTTATCCCACTTTTACCACACATATCAAATTGGCGCTGTCTGTGGGGAGAACATGGACTTATGATGTTCTTCCTAGCAAAATTATATTAAATAAATGTATTTTTAACATACATGCACCTGAAACCTTTGACAATGGCATGATATGCTTATAGAGCATGGAATGTTCAAATTGAAATTAAACTATATGCTATTTGTAGGAGCGAAGTGCAGTTTACTAGTATGCCTATGATGTCGGCGACCACAACATTATTAGGCTCGCAGCTTGTAGAGAGTATGGTAGCCCACGAGGGACTATCCGAAGAATGATAGAGTCGCCACCCAATATGAAACACTGTGAATGATTTAAGGCCACACTACACCCCTCTCAAGGGCTGAGCTTAAATCCATTTGGATTCAAAATGGTATCTTATTAATTCCAGTATAATACTCAGGTTTGAAAGAGGTATAGACATGTTTTGAAATGCAACATCATGCAATAGCAATTTAAAGCATACACATGCACAATCATTAATAAAAAATGATAAAAGAATAAATTTGATAGCCATAAATATCAGGAAATTATTAAAGTAACAGTAAAACACTAATTGACTGGAATATAACACATATCTCACAAGCCTGGCTTCTGAAAAAAATTAGTTGGACATATTTTATTCCATTAATTTTCGGTCAGACGTATTTCAAGTATGGCCGGATATTCTACGTGAAATAGAAAGACAAGAATGTAGAAGCATGTGTAGCAATAATAATGAAGCAGTAATAACATGGCAATAATAATAAAATAATGAAAATAATAATGGAACAATATAAATAGGGTACAAATCTCATCGGCCTGGCTTCGGAGAAGCATATCCGGATATATTTCATATTATAATTGTCCAGTCGAACGTATCTCAAGTCTGGCCGGATATATTACACGAAACAGAAAGACAAAAGTATAGATACAGTAATAACAAAGTAGAGATAACATGACAACAATAAAGCAAATGTAAAACATATATGAAAGTAATAAAATAATGAAAATGGTAATAACACAACATGGTCATACTGATAATGGAATAATAGGTACATATTCTTTTGGCCTGGCTTCAGAGAAGCATGGCCGTATGTTTTATGCTTTGCCGAACATTGACAAATGGTGTATGTTTGGTCGAATATATATCAAGTTCGGCCGGAGATGTTGTGTCAAGCTAGAACTTAAAAATACATAATACGATGGAAATAAAGATTATGGGGCCCTCAGGTCATACCTCAGTTGTAGTTGGGTTGGAAAATACATCTGGAAGCCGGATGATTGCTGGATCTCTTACTGGAATGGGAAAACTCCAAGGAACTCGTGGGATTTTCTCATTGTTTTTCTCTTTTTCAAACCCTCGCTCTAAGATTTCATTAAGAAATCTGATACGACTGGTGCTCCGGTCTCTTCCAAGCACCAGTAACCTTCAGTGGGGGAGAAAGACCTCACTCTCTACACTCCATCTCAAGCATGAAATCCTTGTGAAATAGAGTGATAATTTTTTTCCTTTTTGAGCCATGTACAATATGGAACCCCTTGACTCCATACTTCTTGAAGTAATGAGAATTAAGTCAAAAAGTGAAAAAAAATGTACATCTATCAGTAGCATGATAATGACACCAAGTGCTTGCAACCCCAGCAATATTTTGTTGAAGTTTTAGCGCGGGCGCAGCGGAAGCACGCAGTTTGGGTAAAATTGTAACTTTAAGACTTTTTTAAAAATTACCAAATAAATTATTCAATATCCAATATGAATAATTCATTCATATTTCACCTAAACATATTTATTCGATATCAAATAATGACATAAATAAGTTTGAAACACTGCGAAACTTTTACGAAAATATTTTTCCGTAAAATGACACAAAACACGTTTTTATCTGAACCGACCAACCAATACACACGGGGGATGCCCAAGTCAGCCCCAATAGTACTTGGGCAGTTCATGGGCTGCCCAAACAGTGACCAATTCATTGTTTGGACAGCGGACACCCGGTAAGCCCAAAACTCACCCGGTAACGCCGTTTTTCACCGTTTTTGCATATTTCAACTCCGAAATAATTTCCGAAAATTGTTCCAATGCCCAAAATACATCCAATACATTTATACAACATATGTTTCATCACCAAAATCACAGAATTTCCAGATCTGATTTAGTAACTTAAAATATTATTTTTCATGCTTTAAATCCAATTTTCTCAACATTAATCATATCAACATTAACACCAACCAAAGTCACCACAAATGAAGAACTCAAGAAAAATTCTAGGAGTTACAAGAATGGTCATAACAATCTAGAATGGCAACAAGTCATCAAATGATATTACACTAATATCATCCAATCAAAATTCACACATGTATCTAGCCTCCAAATCCATCATCCAAATCAAAAAGCCCCAAAATATAAGAAAGGAAGAAACTCTAGAACTATTCTGGATATTCAAGAACAAGAAACAAGCTTTCTAAGTTTAAGATTATTGAAGATTACCTCCAAATCTTGTAATTTCCTTAAAAAATTTTTCTTGAATTTCTTCACTTTCTTCGTTGATTCTTCAAGAAAATTTGGGAGCTTTTCATGGTGATGGGTTTCGTCCATGGCTCCTTTTGAATAAGAAAATAAAAATTTTCACTTTAAATAATATCCAAAACCGACTTAGGGAGTAAAAGAATGGTATTTTGGTCATTTGTTCAATTAATCTAATTAAATAATAATAATAAGCTTTAAGTTAACAAATCCAATTTGTATACTTCAAGCTTAAAAAATCATGTCACATGTAACCAATAATAATCAAACATATTGCATAACATTTATGTAATATTGAAATAATTTAATTATCTAGATATTTAACATTTAAATACCTAAATAATTAATTAATGCGATTATTATTATATATGTATTTTTATTTACATTAAATAAAAAATAAATATATTAATGGCATTGTGTCAAAGTTTCATTTGACAATTAATAAATATGTTTCAAATCAAATTTTGTATCAAATACAAATACACATTAATTATTAATTGACCGAAATGCCCTTAATGCATGTATTGTGGGACTCTCTAAGTTTAGGTTTATCCGTCACGGAATCCAATTTCGTGTCCATAATCCACTCACTCACGAATTATGACGACCACATATAATCTCGCTAAACTATGCAAGTCGAGGTAATTGCATACGTATAACCCCTCCGTCACAGGCTATCAATATTATATCGGAGATATAGATAATAACGTCAAATCCATAAGGTATCATATAGTCGACTTTTAAATTTACGATATCTAAATAACACTCAGAATTTACTTCCGAAGTTATATCACGGCCATGGATTTGGTAGATCGCAAACATATATAGGATACTTATGCCCCGTACACAGGACTACCGGAATCTATCTTGATATGCATTGGATATCATGAGCATCAGTCCACACCCAACGAACATGCGGAGGTCTGATCTAAATAGATCGGTGACATGACTGTCATCAAAGTGAGGAGGATATCTCATATATCCACAGTGGTATCTCAAGTCGAATGACCACTATGATACTCAACTCATTGACATTGGTGTACCATCTATTAGGAAACCATCGGTGAGTCATTCAGTGTTTATCAAATAAACACCTACATGTCTATACGAGTCTCCCGAGACTCATGGTTCATTGGGATAAACCATTGGACCAAGTCACGATATACGACATGTACTGGTCTCAACGGATTTTACTAATCGACTCGTGTCAGTAAATCTTGATCAGGAACTTTATTTGAGAAAATACAACTTGTAGTGACGTTTCCCAATGTCAATTACAAACTACGTTGTAACTGCGCACTACGTTGTAAATCCTAGGGTCTTTGTTTAATATATACATATCACTAAATCATATTTAGTTTCAATTTATTCATAACTAGATTAAATACATATATAAAAACAGGAGGTGCTACCATTAAGTAAGTAATATCATGGAAAAAAAGAATTATTCATATTCATGAATCGGACACAAATACGATCCGGATTGGCACTCCGAGCACCAACCCTAACATATTGAAGGGTCATTTGTAGGGGCGAGACATTCATCACTGACAAAAACTCAAGAATGAGATAGTGAATGGGAAATTTCAAATATTACACATGTTGCCTGGACAACAGAATTCCATCTTCTCTAATGTCTTGGGGTTGTAAAGATCCCCATTATAATCTCCAACCTCCACCGTATCGGGAAGATTTAGTTGGTCAAATACCTATTCAAGAGGTTTGGTCTCAAACACTGGTGCTATCATTTTTACAAGAAAGTCTAAAGCTGTTTTTGAAGAAAATGAAAGAATAAGCTGAAACCTTGGCTTTTCTTAAGAAACTCGAATGCAAAAGAATAGTAAAAGTTACATAAAAGCATTAGGCCTCTTTTTATAGGCGATTTAGGTGGACATATTTTGTAAAACATGGAAACCTTTTTCATTTTTCCATCATTAGACGTTTTTTTACATTTATAAGAAATCTAATCGCAAATGATTATAAGCCCAACGTACAAAGTGTCGCGACAAGTGTCCTCATCCTAAGCACCATTTATTTTAAATAAACGGTCTGATGGGGGGATGGATGTAGGTGTTCAGAATTAGGCATGTAGCCAAGGACACGCGTCGACATAAAGAAGAATCTTCCTCAGCACGCTTCTTTCGCGGAACTGCTGCAAGCAGACAAAGGTCCACTAGGAAGATGTCACATGTCATAGTATTTTTATTTATTATTTATTAATAAAATAAATATATTTTTATTTCATATCTTATTAATGGTATTGTCATTATGCGTATTAGATTGATGTATAGATATGCTAAGAATTACATCGACCTTAGAATAGTCTTGTAGTAATACTGGACACTATGTGGTCCGACATTGAGATAAGTATTACTATTGTAAACTATTCTTAAAGTAAATATTTATAGTCATTGGTTTTGGAATACGGTCGAATTCCTATAACCTAGAAGACTAGCACATGTCGTATATTAGAGTTAGAGTTCTAATGGTTTAACCCGATGTACCATGAGTTTTGGAAACTCGTTTAGATGTGTCGTTATTGGTTTAACCGAATACTAAATGACTCACAAGTGATTTCTAATAGTTGGAAGTACACACCACCGTCAATAGGAATCTCCTCGAGTCGAGTAGCATATGTAATCTTTTGACTATGTGATATCATTGATTTTGTGTGACATCCTCCACACTTTGATGCCATGTATGTCAGAAACCTTTCATGGTCTGGCCTCTAGATGTTCGTTGGGTGTGGATTGATGCACTCAGTAATCAAGTGCGAAGCAAGATATGATCCATCGGCTCGTATATGTACCATAAGGGGTTTATGTATCCATGTGAGTTAAGTCACGATTCTTAAAGCTTTGGCAACAGTCGATCACCTTGGGTGGATCGCATCAGTTATAAAGAATCGTGGATATTTTGACATGAGATGTGCGCCTCAGAAACTTGACGGTGTATTCTATGTTTCCTAAGCACAACTCGGATAGCCTACGTCGGAGGGATTATTAAACATATGTAATGACCTCGACTTGTATAGTTCAGAAATATCGTTCGTGTTTTTCGTAAATTCGGAGGTGGCCGAATTGCGTACATGTAAGCTAGGCTTATATGACGAACGTGTCTGAACTTAGAGAGTCCCAATATGAAGTGTACTCGTTGAGTACTTGAGTAGCCGATTAATTTTGATAAAAGATAATATTCGATATTATAATTATCAACTAAGATAATCGAGTGTTATTGGATAACATTGATTATTTACTTTGATTTAATTGGATTAATTCAATAATTACACAAAGGCTTAATTGTAAAATCATAATTATCTCTGCCATTTGAGGATATTATGGTAATTGTAAATATGTAATAATATGTTGTTTTGGCTTGATTTAATTAGATTAAATCAAAGTGGCAAACATTTAACTAATCCATTTCCTAACCCTTGGCTTGATTTAATTGGATTAAATCAAAGTGGGAGACAATGAAGATTAGTCACACCTAATTATACATATTTGGACAAAGTAAATTAAGCCCACATAAAAGTTGATTACAACTTTTATTAATTAAAATTTGCCTAAGTTTTGCTATAAAAAGCAAGTTTTATGAAGGTTTTAATTAAGCAAAACAAAAGCTTGAGAAATCTAAATACAAGTAAATTCTTAGATAAATTAGCCTAAGTTAGAGAAGTGTTTAGAGAAGCTTGTGAGGTCTCTACAACATTTCATCTAGGAGAAATCAAGATTGGATCTTGGATTGAAGCTTGCTAACATTGGAATCAAGATTGGATCTTGGAGTGAAGCTTGCAAACCTTGGAGGTTCTCCTACCATTTCAACAAAGAGAAGAAGATTGGATCTTTGCATCATGCTTGCTAGGTAAGTTTTAACTTCTCTTAAGTTATGTTCTTTTATGTATTGGATGCATGATCATATAGCTTAATGTTGAAATAAGGCTAATAAATTGTGTTAGGATGCTTTGGAAGTATAAACACAATATGCTTGTTATTAGGTCAAAATATTTATGTCAGACATAAATATAAAATTAGAGTTTGGAACTCTAGATTAAAGCTTAGAGCTATGGCTACCATTCTTATTGCGATATTTTCTATCGTACCGTAAGTGTACGGTGTCAAGTTTTAGTAAAGATGAGTGAAAGATTGTCGAACCCAGAGGGATTGTATTCAACTCACACTAAGTACTATAATTGATAATCCTAAATTTATTTAGAAAACAACTAAATTTAAAATAAACTAATATTAAAACTAAAAACTAAAGGAACAAGATATTAAAACGTTTGATAAAAGTAATCCAATGAATAGAGAGATTCTAGAGTCTGATTTCACCTAGTTATCCCATATATATTTGTCATGACATTCAATCCTTATTTCGTTGCATTGTTTATAAGTCAAGAATCCTAAAGTATTCAACTCCCTCTCCCGAGCAATAGTGAAAATATTATCAATTACAGACTTCAATATCCCTATAAAAATCTAATAATTAACAACTCATTATGCTTTGTGATTCTTTGTTAACGACTTCGAAAGAATTATAGATTCTCCTGAACTCTACAAATCTCCTAAGTTATATTCTCTAGATCCTATTCAAAATCCCTCTCTCGATTGATTTTAAACCTTCATCATCTCAATTTGTGGCCCACAACCAAGAAGCATTAAACACAAAAGAATATAAATAAACTGAATTATAACTTCAATAAAATCAAACTGCCAATTAATACATAGGTTCAAACATTGGCTACATCATCCTCTAGAATTATGGAGTAAGTTCATAACCAAATAATAAAACAATGGAAGTAATGTCATGAACATAATGGAAATCATTAGAGTTGAAAGAAAGAAACTAGATGATAAAACCCAAATCGAATCCCTTCGCCTTCGGACGTTACCGCCTTCGTCTCCTCTTGTCGCTCTTCAATCTTCCTCCTTGGATCTCTCTAAAATAGGTGTTTTAAGACTTTGTGTTATGTATTAGCCTCCTTTTAGGGTTTTGGACGACCTTATGTATTTATAGGAAAGTCTTGGAGTCTTTGTGCATGTAAAACCCTAAAAATTGATGATTCAAGCTTCAGTCGCGGCGTCGAAAAGTGGCGCTGCGGCGCCCAACTCACGGGATTTTTGTATGTGAATTCTGAAGAGGTGCTGCGATGCCAATTTCCAGCGCCGCGACACCAGTCACTTTTCTGGCGTGCTGATTTATGCACTTTTCGCTCTTCCCGTGTGCTTCTGATGCTTCCGTAGGGTCCCAAAACACGTACAATTACTCCAAGATCCATGTCCTAATACTTCATATAAATAAAACATAAAACAAACTACAAATACATTAAATGATACAGAATCTAACAAAATAGTAAGCTAAGAATGCATGAATAAGTGGGTATAAACCGCACTTACCAAACACACCCAAACTTAAGATTTTGCTAGTCCCGACCAAAAGACAAAATAAAAACTAAATAAACAAAAAATAAAAAATTAAGTATGCCACTTTCGTAGGGATCATGATTGCATTTAGCGTATGCAAAAAGCCTTTAAACCCCTAGGCGGCCCTAGTGGACGAGTTATAGTCTCGTGAGGACTTACATCGACGATACCCATAAACGTCATTCACACACATGCAATAGTATAAAAATAAAATAAAATAAAAGAGTCCTGATAGTTAGACATAATATTGTCCTCAAAGAATGCTTATCAATGAAATCATAGAACCTTCAAAGTACTCAATGTAACTTAAATCCAAGTTCTTGAATAAATCATCTAAGCCAGACTCACAGTGTGTGTGTGTAAATGTTCTTTCACAGCTCGACTCCTAAGTAAGCCAACTCAACGATTTCGTCTCAAAAATTGAGATCTGATGGGTTAAACCAACTTAGATATCTTCAAAGTACTCTGTAATTGCCTTTCTTTGCTCAGTATGATATGATTTTTTTCTTTTTTTCTTTTCATTTTTTTCAACGCACCTACCATTGAAGGTAGAATTTCTCCTCATGGTGGTCCTAACACTCGTTCATGGGTAGCTTCACGCTTATCGGTTATAGGTGGTTTAACTCTTTCTTTTCAATTTTTTCTTTCAATTTTTTTTGTTTCTTTATTTTCTTTTTATTTTTAACCATACCATACATCATAACACTAGCAAATCGAGATAGACATCTAAGCAAATAGTCATTCACCAGTATGCAATTTCTTCAACTAGTCACTTTGTCAATTACTTTGGTTCTTACTGCTAAAAATCCATTGTTAAGTGCTTAGGAGTCTAACTTAGATCACCTACTCAAGATATCGAATAAAAATAAATTTGGCACTTATCATTTCTAATATTTCATCTAAAGAAAATAAAATTCATCCTTAAACTTATGCTTTACTACCTATGACTAAAAGCAAAATATTTTTTAAAAAAAATTAGCTTAGCAGAAATTATCACTACATGCACACACTCCCAATCTTAAAACTTGCATTGTCCTCAATGAAAGATAAACATAAAGAAACAAGGGTGAGGAACAACACTACCGTGCATGGAGTTGATCAGGCTCCTGCTGGTCAGAATATGATTGTGTGGGTTGTGTGTTTCGTGCTACCTGCATAAATAACATGCAAACTAACAAAAAATTAACACAATAAAATAAAATAAAGTAAATAAAATAAAAATAAACAAAATACAAATGCAAGGGTTGCCTCCCTGCTAGCGCTGAGTTTAACGTCTTCAGCCAGAAGCAACCACCCAAATAGTCATGATGGCTTCTATATAGCGGACCAGATAGTCCATATGATTTCTTCTTCGGTATCCACCGGTGATTAAGAAATGAAAAAGAATTTTTGGATGGCTGTGGCAGTTTATCCATGGATGGTCCTCCAAGGACTACTGATTTTGGACTGCACATTTGGAAAAATTGGCTTGATCTCCTTTTTATCCTTCCAGGGATCATCTTCAAGTGAGCACTGACCCTTCTTTTCCTTTTTTGTGAAGCCTTGCGAGTGGTTTTAGGTCTAGCTGCAGAGAATCTTCCTTTATGCATGGCTGCAATATGCTCGTAGGTTGCTGAAATAATGATTCACCTTGCGTGTTTGCAACTCTCTTCACTACTATATCTACCGTGTGACATTCTGTATCATCTTGAGGACTCAGCATGGCTATGAAAATACTGAAGGTGACTTCTTCATCTTGAACTCTCATTTTCAATTCACCTTTGTTATCTTCTTCCGTTACTGTTTCCTCTTGAAATACCGCTTCTTTTCTTTACTGCCTAAGTCCTGAGAGGTGTCTTTAATCTATTTTATGCTCCTAAGGGTTATGGCTTGACACTGCATTTTGGGGTTGACTTCAGTATTACTAGGAAACACCCATTTCTGTTGATTGGACATGGAAGAAATAATTTGCCCAATCTGCACTTCTAAGGACTTCATCGTTGCCCCTATATTACCCATATTTGTTTCAATATTGTTCACCCTCGACTCATTCTTCTCAAACATCTCTGAAGTTGTAGCTACAAACGTGCTCATGAGGTCTTCTAATGATGGTTTCTGCTCAGCTCTTTGATTATTAAAGCCATGAGGAGGTTGCAAGATGTTCTTTATATCAGCATATGACAAGTTTAGATGATAATAGTTAGGCATAGGACTACCTTTATATTTATTGAATTTCCGGTTGTTCACATACTGTACTTGCTCAAAACTTGCTCCTATGTTTGGTAAGAGCATTCCATTAACAGAGGTAGCTTCAATAAACGGTTGGCTCCTTTGATTTGTCAATGTTGCTAGATGAGTCGTGAGGGATGACATTTGAGCTGTAAGTGCAACAATATGATTCACCTCATATATATCAGCCACATTAGTCACAGTAGGGCATTCACTTGGCCATTGGTAGTTTTTGATGGCCATCTCATCTAATAAAGCATAGGTGTCTTCAGCAGATTTCTCAAAAAAAATCCTCCAGCAGCTGCATCGACTGTGGTTTTTTTAGGACCATTCAACCCATTGTAGAATAATTGAATCTGAACCCATTCTTCGAAATTGTGTTGTAGACATCTCTTGAGTAGATCTTTAAAGCGCTCTCAGGTCTCATACAGATTCTCAGTCTCCAACTGCCTAAATATGCTAATTTCTATTCTCAGTTGGGCTGATTTAACTGGTGGAAAGAACCTTGCAAGAAATTTAGTAGTCATGTCCTCCAATGTCAGGATGCTTCCCATCGGTATTGATTGCAGCCAACCCCTCGCCTTGTCCCTTAAAGAGAATGGGAATAAGCGTAGCCTGATGGTTTCTTTAGTGACTCCATTCATTTTTATGGTATCCGTCATCTCCAAGAACATTCGTAAGTGCATGTTGGGATCCTCTACAGCTGAACCCCCAAACTGGTTCTTTTGCACTATGTTGATCAATGAAGGTTTAAGCTCAAAGTTATTAGCATTGATTGGTGGGTGCGCAATCCCAGAATAGTTATCGTCTATAACTGGCTTGAAGTGATCAGATTGCCACATGTCGTGGATTATTCTTTCTGTTTCCAGTCGTCATTGCTTTTTTTTCAACTGTCATTTCTTTCCTTAGTCTCCTTGCTATTTTTTCTATTTTGGGATCAAATAGAAACGATTCAAGACTTGTGGATCTTCGCATTCACTGAAGCACAGAAAGACAAAAGAAAAGGTAATCAAATAAAAACAAAACAAAAAAATACAAGCAAAACAAAAATTAACTAAAAAAAAAATCTAAATCTAAATTAAAACTAAGGTTACTTGGTAATAATATTAATGTGAATTAAATTAACAATCCCCGACAACAGCGCCAAAAACTTGTTGCAATATTTTCTATCATACCGCAAGTGTACGATGTCAAGTTTTAATAAAGATGAGTGAAAGAGTGTCGAACCCACATGGATTGTATTCAACTCACACTAAGTACTATAATTGATAATCCTAATTTTATTCAGAAACAACTAAATTTAGAATAAACTAATATTAAAACTAAAGGAACAAGATATTAAAACGTTTGATAAAAGTAATCCAATGAATATAGAAATTCTAGAGTCTGATTTCACCTAATTATCCGCTATGTATTTGTCATGTCATTCAATCCTTATTCCGTTGCATTGTTTATAAATCAAGAATCCCAAAGGATTCAACTCTCTTTCCCGAGTAATAGTGAAAATATTTTCAATTACAGACTTCGATATCCCTATAAAAATCTAATAATTAATAACTCATTCCTTTGTGATTCTTTGTTAACGACTTCGAAGGAATTATAGATTCTCCCGAACTTTACAAATCTCCTAAGTTATATTCTCTAGATCCTATTCAAAATCTCTCTCTCCCGAGCAATAGATTCTAAACATTCATCATCTCAATTTGTGGTCCACAACCAAGAAGCATTAAACACAAAAGAATATAAATAATCTGAATTATAACTTCAATAAAATCAAACTGGCAATCAATACATAGGTTCAAACATTGGCTACATCATCCTCTAGAAGTATGGAGTTAGTTCATGACCAAATAATAAAACAATGGAAGTAATGTCATGAACATAATGGAAATAATTAGAGTTGAAAGAAAGAAACTAGATGATAAAACCCGAATCGAATCCATTCGCATTCGGACATCACTGCATTCATCTTCTATTGTCGTTATTCAATCTTCCTCTTAGGATCTCTCTAAAATAGGTGTTTTAAGACTTTGTGTTGTGTATTAGCCTAATTCTAGGGTTTTGGACGAGCTTATGTATTTATAGGAAAGTCTTGGAGTTATTGTGCATGTAAAACACTAAAAATTAATGATTCTGGATTCAGTCGCAGCGTCGGAAAATGGCGCCGCGGTGCCCAACTCACGAGATTTTTGTTTGTGAATACTGAAGAGGTGTCGCGATGCCACTTTCCGACGTCGCGGCGCCAATCACTTTTCTGGCGTGCTGATTTCTACACTTTCCGCTCTTCCCGTGTGCTTCCGATGCGTTTGTAGGGTCACAAAACACGTACAATTGCTCCAAGATCCATGTCCTAATGCTTCATACAAATAAAGCCTAAAACAAATTACAAATACATTAAATGATACGTAATCTAACAAAATAGTAAGCTAAGAATGCAAGAATAAGTGAGTATAAACCGCACTTATCTAGAATCACTTGACCACCTTTGGATTACCTAGAATTGTTCACGAGACATTTCTTATTGGGATTCTAATTTGGTTTGTGTATTGGATTCAAAATTTACGAAAGTGCGTATTTAGAATAAATTTATGTTGTTGTAAAAATATTTTATATTTTGAAAAACTTGATTTTTATTCTATAACATGTGTTAATGTTGGTTTTGATGTTAAAAATTCATTTTGGGTGTTTTTGAAGTGTTTAGAGAGAGTTGGAAGCAATTAGGGTAATATACCCTAATTCATTCAGCTCTCTTTCCAGATAGTTGAAGGAAATGCAATTTAAAATAATATAAAAAATTGACTTTTGCGCACAGTGCGCACGCGTACTGTGCTTCACACGTCGAATGTTTTTTCTCCGTTTTTGAGTTTCCGGACTCCGATTCAACCCCGGTTTTTTCCTATACACTAGTAATGGAATATAGTATTTTATTAAATTATTTGAAATTACACTCATACTTGATATCCACGGGTTAGACTCATTTCCGCTGTGCGGGGAACCGATCTGACCTTAGGGGTTCCACAACTGCCCGCGGTCACATTTCCTTAGAGTGGAAGAACTCCAAGATGAATTCAATCTGGTCCACGCCTGTTCCGGAGAAGTTCACTGCGAAAATCCTCGGAGTGCACCGAAAGTACTCCAACCATAATACAAATACCTGAGAGTACCCTGGAATACATTAGAAAACATGATGTCACATGTATTCATCCAAGATTAGTGGACTTTAATTGCAATCCACTTATCTTAGCATGCGATATAAATAACAGATGTTATGACGACACTTAATGTTCCAATATGTATTATGACATATGTACAAATTGCAGGTCTATAAACGGTCCATCAATAGATAAGTGTTGACACCTCCACCTAAAATCCTCTATATAAGCCAATGAGCTTGAAGAAAAATAGTCGTTTTTTAGAGCAAAAAAAATCTACAATTCACTAAGATAATGCCCAAAAAAAAAGCATAAGCATAAAATATTCGAAACTCTAATTAAGAATCTAGTCACAAACACACAAAAAGAGGGATGAAGTTCTTTACCAAACTCTACGTTTGAGTAGATCCAAATTGCAAATAGCAATCAACGCAAAGTCCATGATCCAATTGGACTTCTACCATACCATATCCAATATATTGAAGATAACAGGTACTATTTCTCTATCCCATTTTTACCACACACAATATTAAATATTAGATAATGTAATTGAACTCATTATTTTATTATAATTTGACATTATTATTAAGTAATAACATCTCTTTGATAATTGTTAATTCATTAACCCTATTTTTCGTTGATGTGGAGAGTAGCTTTCAACAATATATCAAATGATATATAATAACACAATGCCTAAGAGATGACGTACATTTTTTTTTT
The DNA here is from genome assembly GCA_019454045.1 of Zanthoxylum bungeanum. NCBI lineage: Eukaryota > Viridiplantae > Streptophyta > Magnoliopsida > Sapindales > Rutaceae > Zanthoxylum > Zanthoxylum bungeanum. Next base: position 8,319 of record SKCR01013973.1, on the reverse strand, counting down.
ATCACAATATATAAACATTACCAAATAATACAACAACAAGTATATTATATTTTTATCTTTTAATATTATGGAGTCGGTATTATTTTATCTTTTAGTTGACGTCAGTAGGGATGTAAATAGAAATTTAGCTCAAATTAGACACATTTAAACTATAATTCATTATCTCTTCATACAATATCATATATTATAAATAAATAAATAAAATCATAACATCTTAATTGAAATAATGTAATGAAATCCAGCTGCACAAACCAACACCCTACTTTCGGTGGATCCAGCAAGTCTTCAGCATGAAATTAGGCATGAAGAAATTTCTGCATGAAGACACAAAAACTTTTAGTAACTTCATGAAATCAGGCATAAAAGGTGGAGTGAACAGTAGCTGTATTTTGGCTATAAATTCAGCCATTTCAGTGAGTGTTAAACATCCCAAAGAAGAGAGAAAACAGAGAGTGTGTGAGGTTTTTGTTTGATAAGTTTCATTGTGTAAACTTGTAAATTCTATTCTTGATAGTAATAGAAGTAATTCGGCTTTTCCTCAAATCTTCTCTAAAGTGATCGGTGAATCACAACAAGTGGTATCATGAGCTTCGGTTATTCTTTGGGGTCGTAAAACCGAGTAACAAAGCTTCCGATCGGAAAACCGATTCCGACGAAAGTTGTCAAAAATCCATTTTGAGGGTACCATTAGCTAGTTCACGGATAGACGAGCACAATGGTATTTTCCGGCGACCGAACCAACGTCCTGTTTGCCTTCACGCGCCGCACGCGCCTTCCAGTGCACTTCCCACGCGCCCTCATGCGCGTCACGCGCTGTTGCAAGGTTGAAGACGATTACGTGGCTGCCACGTCAGCCAGAGTCAGCATCCAGTCAGCGCCACGTCAGCCGCCACGTCAGCTGCCACGTGTCTGCCATATCAACACAGCCGGTCCCACTTTCCATGTCAGCACTACGTCAGCGCCACATCAGCATCCTGATAAATTTCATTTAGCCCCTTGAAGTTTTGAAATTTACAGTTTTTCCCCAAAACTTTTAGGAATTTACAAATCAGCCCATGTGTCGGATTTAGGCCAATGAAGTGTCTATTCCACCATTTTCGACCATTTCGGACGTAATGGTGACCTCGGATTTGTGAAATTCAGCCCCGATTTTAATTTATTTTCATTTTAAACTTTAAAAACTTAAAATGGAAATGGAAGATTCTCATTCTGGTGCAATGATTAAACTGGCTGCAACTAATTACTCCATCTGGAGACCTCGGATGATAGATTTTTTACATTGTAAAGATCTGTTTGATGTCATCGAGTTGAAGGGAGTGAAACCAGAGTCTATTAAGGAGTATGACTGTAATAAATTCAACAACAGAACTTTGGGTCAGATTAGGCAGTGGATCGGTCACATTGTCTTCCACCATGTAGCACATGACACAGATGCTTATGAAATGTGGAGGAAATTGGAAGACATGTTCCAGGCCAAAACAGCTCGGAATAATGCCTTAATCATGAGGCGTTTGGTGAACCTGAAGCTACGGAGTGGAACTTCCGTTGCAGAACACACCAACGAGTTTCAAAGCCTGGTGAACCAATTGTCTGCAGTAGACATGCAACTAGCAGACGAAGTTCAAGCCCTCTTGCTACTCAGTTCTCTTCCTGATAGCTGAGAGACTCTGGTGGTTACTCTCAGCAACTCACCTCCAGGAGGCAAACTTACCATGCCTATGGTAAATGATGCTCTGTCAAATGAAGAAGCCATAAGAAAAGACGTGGGCTCAGATCAAACAGAAGCCCTTGTCTTGGAGCAACGAGGAAGACAATAACAGAAACATCAAGGTGGGAGGAGAGACAGAATCAAAATCAGAGGTAAATCCAAGGACGGGAAAAAGACATACAAGTGCTTCCACTGTGGCATAGAAGGCCACTTGAAGAAAAATTGCCGGAAACTGCAACGAGAGCAGGGAAAAGCAATAACCAACCGAAGAAGAATGACGCAGAGACACTAGTAGTTACTACGGTAGATGTAGCTATATGCTCCGGCTAGGAAGAATCATACCTTCACACCGCAACTCAGGATGTCGAATGGGTGGTAGATACTGCAGTATCCTACCACGCCACTCCTCACAGGGATTTCTTCACAACATACAAAGCAGGAGACTTTGGAGGAGTGAAGATGGGGAATACCAGTTCTTCTCAGATAGTAGGAATTGGTGAAATACGGTTGCGGATAAATGCAGGGTATATAATAACCCTTAGGAGGTCAGACATGTTCCAGAACTTCGGCTCAACTTACTCTCGGGAGTAGCCCTTGACAAACAGGGCTATGCTAGCCACTTCAGCAACGACACTTGGATGATGATAAAAGGTGCCATGGTCATCGCCCGAGGACACATCTGTTGAACCTTATACAAGACTCATGTGAAGATATGTGCAAAAAGCCTCAATGTAGCTGAACGAGAGGCTTCTCAGAATCTGTGGCAACAGAGACTCGTCACATGAGTGAAAGAGGGTTGTCTACCTTGACAAAGAAGGATCTAATCACTGTCTCCAAAAATGCTGCTCTGGATCCTTGCAACCATTGTCTATTCGGTAAGAAACACAGAGTCTCTTTCAATTTCTCTTCTATAAAGAAATCAGAGTTACTCAGTCTGGTGTACTCTGATGTATGTGGTCCCTTTGAGGTAAATTCACTAGGCGGTAACAAATATTTTCTGACTTTTATTGACGATGCTTCTCGGAAAGTATGAGTGTATTTTCTGAAAATAAAGGATCAGGTCCTGGATTATTTCAAACTGTTCTATGCCATGGTCGAGCGTGAAACAGGGAAGAAACTGAAGTGCCTTCACACAGAAAATGGAGGCGAATACACTTCCAGGGAGTTCGATGCCTACTGCGGAATCCACGGTATTTGACACGAGAGGACTGTTCCACGCACCCCACAACACAATGGTGTCGCTGAAAGGATGAACCGCACCATTATGGAGAAATTAAGAAGCATGATCAGCATGGCTAAGCTGCCAAATACATTCTGGGGAGAATCTGTTCGTGCCCCGCTGCTGCCTGATCAACAGATCACCATCTGTACCGTTGAACTTCGAGATTCCAGAGAAAGTGTGGTCTGGTAAGAATCCCTTATATTCTCACCTCAGAATATTCAGATGTTTAGCATTTGCACATGTATCCAAGGAGCTCAGGAAGAAGCTCGATGCAAGGACTACTCCATACATCTTCATAGGCTATGGAGACGAAGAATTTGGATACATGCTATGGGACCCGAAGGAAAAGAAGGTCATCAGAAGCATAAATGTAGTGTTTCTTGAAGACCGGACAATAGAATACATTGAAAAGCCCAAAATGTCTTCTAAAACCAGTGTCGACAATGTCGATGCAAATACAGACACAACCCCAGCACCAACACCAGTGGCCACAGATGATGATGGGGTACAAGACATACCAGAAGAAGAACCAGAGGAGGAAGGAAGTGTTGAGCAGTGGGAGCTGCAGCCTACTCCATCAGAGGCTTCAGGATCATCCATAGATCTGGATGACATCAGACAATCAGAACCTTCAGTACGAAGATCTGAGCGAGGTCGGATTCCATCAGCCAGATACTCAGGATCAGAATATATTCTGCTTACTGACGAAGGGGAGCCAAAAACCTTCAATGAAGCAGTATCTCATAAAGACAAAGACAAATGACTGCACGCAATACAGGATGAGATAAAATCTCTGCAGAAAAACAACACTTATGAGATAGTCAAACTCCCACATGGAATGAAGGCACTGAAGAACAAATGGATTTTCAAGCTCAAGAAAGATGGCAGCGGAAAAGTGGTGAAACACAAAGTTCGGCTAGTAGTCAAAGGATTCCTACAGAAAAAGGGAATCGACTTTGATGAGATCTTTTCACCGGTAGTAAAAATGGCTTCAATCCGAGTCATCCTAGGATCGATAGCCAGATTAAACTTGGAGCTTGAACAGATGGATGTCAAAACAACATTTTTTCATGGTGATCTGAATGAAGAAATCTACATGGAGCAGCCAGAAGGATTCAAGGTTTCAGGAAAAGAAAATCTTATTTGCAAGCTGAAAAAGAGCTTGTACGGGTTCAAGCAAGCACCGAGGCAGTGGTACAAGAAGTTCGACTCATTCATGGTGGGTAAAGGCTACAAAAGAACTGCAGCAGATCAGAATGTATACATTCATAGGTTTCCAGATGGAAATTTCGTTGCTCTTCTACTGCATGTAGATGACATGTTGATTGTTGGACAAGAAGCAGCAAAGATCAGCCAGCTGAAGAAGGAACTCTCCAAGGCTTTCAACATGAAAGACTTAGGACCAACTCAACAGATTTTGGGAATGAAGATTGTTCATGGTAGACAGAACAAGAAGTTATGGCTTTCACATGAGAGGTATATTGAACGAGTAATCAGAAGGTTTGATATACAGAAAGCCAAACCAGTCAGCGTTCCGCTAGCGCACCATTTCAAACTGAGCAAGAGTTCGTGCCCCTCATCTAAGAAATAGATAGAGGAAATGTCAGCAATATCATATTCTACAACTGTTGGAAGTCTAATGTATGCAATGGTATATACCAGGCCAGACATTGCACACGCAGTAGGTGTAGTGAGTCGTTTTCTCTCTAACCCTGGAAAGCAACACTGGGAGGCAGTCAAATGGATTCTCAGGTACCTCAAAGGTACAACGAAGTTTCGTCTGTGTTACGGGGGAGCTGATCCGATCTTGGAAGGCTATACAGATTCAGATATGGCGGGATATTTTGATGGTAGGAAATCTACATCAGGATTCATCTACACTTTTACAGGGGGAGCTGTGTCATGACAGTCAAGATTGCATATGTGTATTGCATTATCCACAACAGAGGCTGAGTACATTGCTATAGCTGAGGTATGAAAAGAAATGTTGTGGCTAAAGCGTTTTCTCCAAGAGTTAGGGATCAAGCAGACAGAATACAAGATACATTGTGATTGTCAGAGTGCTCTGAACTTGAGCAAAAACGCAATGTATCATTCTCGGACGAAACATATTGATATTCGCTATCACTGGATACGCGAGGTGATAGATCAACAACTGCTGAGACTAGTGAAGATCCATACAGATGAGAATCCAGCCGACATGTTAACGAAAGTGGTTACTCGAGACAAGCTAGAGTTGTGCAGAGACATAACCGGGATAGCTGTTAGATGACGATGGTTTTAGATGCAGCAGGATGGGGAGAATTGTAATGAAATCCAGCTGCACAAACCAACACCCTACTTTCAGTGGATCCAGCAAGTCTTCAGCATGAAATTAGGCTTGAAGAAATTTCTGCATGAAGGCACAAAAACTTTTAGTAACTCCATGAAATCAGGCATAAAAGGTGGAGTGAACAGTAGCTGAATTTTGGCTATAAATTCAGCCATTCCAGTGAGTGTTAAGCATCACAAAGAAGAGAGAAAACAGAGAGTGTGTGAGGTTTTTGTTTGATAAGTTTCATTGTGTAAACTTGTAAATTCTATTCTTGATAGTAATAGAAGTAATTCGGTTTTTCCTCAAATCTTCTCTAAAGTGATCGGTGAATCACAACAAATAATTCATGAAAGAACAACTGATCCTTCAATGCTAACAATTGGTAACAACTAATCGGATTAAACTAGCTAGAAATATTAACACCAATGGTAAAATTGGGGTCCTTTTGATATCACTTAATTCTCATCGAAACTGCAAAATGCATTTAAACTTAGTGAAAATTACTTCTTTTTTTTTGAATCCTGGGAAACTCTGCTGCCAAATCACTCATTTCGGGTTTAAGCGGAGCATGTAAAATTCCTGACTGTCCCAGGTTCTTACAAGAAACGCACTCCTTAAATTCGAACCCATGATTTCAAAGTGAATTCCTGAATCATATACCATCAAGCCAAGTCCATTGGAAACTTAGTGCAACTACTTTCAAATAGTAAAACAACCGAGAATCATTGTACGTGTACAATGATAATTAAGTAAACTTTGTTTTCATAAGTTTCCTAAGAAAATTATTATTTTTTTTTTCAAAACTATAATTAAATAATGCAATTGTAAAAGAAAATACACACATTTGATACTCTTATTTGCTAGAGTCGAGGTTCAAGAAATTCAACTCAACTAAATTGTATACAAATTTCACAAAACAAAGAAATAAATTTATATATGTTATGTGAAAGAATAAAAATCAAAGTTGGCTTACCTTAGTCTTCAAATTTACTCCCTTACAAGCACAAACATAGAAAGACAAAAGAATAAATTTGACCTTAAGAAAAAAAGAGAATAGTTTTTATTTCAAAATTCAGTTGAGACACGTGTCCTAGCTGATCTTCAACTGGATCTATCAATAGACGTTTGCATTATATATAATTACCTTTTAATTATGGGATAATCCTCTTGTGTTAAGGGGGGTCAGTCGATCCCTCTTAATTTTTTTAACTATTAGTATTAAGTAAATAATAAAATTATCTCATTAAATTTATAATTTAAACCTTAGAAATTATAAAATCTCCCCTCAGAAAAGGTTCCGGCTTCGACTTTGCTTCTAATGATGTATCCCTCATTAGGTTGCCCCTGCTATCAAAATTTTAAAAGAAAAAGAAGCTATCATTTTATGATCAGAACAAGTTTTTCGATGGAAGTTTTGACATCAGGGGTAACAAAGTATTGTAGAAATTGAAAAAAAAAAAAAGTATTGTAGAAATTACAATGGGTAATCGGTAAGAATCGAAAACTATAAGAGAAAAAGAACAAGTATTAAGTTGTGTTAAATTTTCTCTCTAATCGTTTTCATTTTTTACCGATTATTCTTTATGATATCGTTAAATGTCAATATTTTAAAAGAAAGAAAAATGATCATTTCGTGATTGGAATAAGTTTTTTATGAAAGTTTTGATATCTCAAGAGTAATATATGGGAATAATAGAGTATTATGAAAACTATAAGGAAATAATGACAAAACAGAAAATCACAAAAGAAAAAGAATAGTGATAGTTGTTTTTCTTAAGTATAGAATTTTAATTTTAAATTAATCTAGAGAGATGGTAAATATATATATATATATATATAATTAAATTAAAATTTAATCTTTAATAATCTTCTTGTAACATCCCCGATTTGGGAGATTTTACCGGCGGGGGATAGCAGTACTAACCCCATAAGCATCTGACTATTTAACCATAATAGGAACTAATATATTTTTCTTTATATGATTATACTTTGTGTGGGACCGTAGCCCAACTCAAGAACAAAGAAAACAAACTCAATATTAATTACTATATTTAATATTAACTGTTTTACAATGACTACACACGACCATGACTTATACAAGACTCATACTTGACTATGACTGGACTGTCACTATGTCTCTGACTTACCATAGTGACTGCATCAGTATCCTTGCTCCCGAGCTCGTCCTCCGAGAATCCTGCAAAACACAAAGACTGGAGGGGGGTTAGATCGTTATACGATCTAAGTGAGTGGACTAAAAACGAAAAACAATTATAAAAATATTTGATTCTAAATCGAAAACTCCCGAAGTAGCTTTATCGGAAAACTGGTTTCTGCTTTAAAATTATGAATCTCTTATAAAATTGTTGTTTCTGAAAACTTCATCTTTCTGAAAACTGCTTTTGAAACTCTGGTTTCTGAAAACTATTTCTGAAAATTTGATTTTCTGAAAAATCATTTACTGAAAATTTGCTCTCTGTTCACTGCTCTGTGTCTGAAAACCTTGACATATGAGGGCATTACGTATCGTCGTCCCCCCATACGCCTAACTGTAGCCAGCAGTGCAAATCCATGACTTTGGGGAGTTACGTATCGCCATCCCCCAAAGCATGCCACTATTGTCTCTGAAACTGTTGGTCTTGAGGCGTTACATATCGCCGTCCCCCAAGCCACAAACTAGAACTAGGGGTGCGGATCTATGCTACCACCCAAGCTCTGAATTAGAGTCCAAGTACACGAACCTATGCCATCATCCTGGCTATGAAACTAGGATCTAGGGGTGTTACGTATTGACGTCCCCATAGTCCTCTACATGTACACATGTCTCTATCCGTCAATTACAAGCTGTATTAAGTTGCATACTGGGGTGAGTTTTTCCCTCATGCCCCGAAAAACATAAAGCTCAAACTGAAAACATATCTTTTCTAAATCACTATCATTTGAGAAATAACTGTAAAAAAATAAAGGCTAACGCCCTATGTGCTGGAAAAAGTAAGTATGAATTTATAAAGAACAAATAAATCAATAAATAAAATCAACTTAAAGAAAGAGGTGTCCATTCACTAATATGGAATC
>SKCR01013972.1:0-45040 GCA_019454045.1 Zanthoxylum bungeanum | reverse complement strand
CTTAAGAGTTTGACAACATGAAAAATATAGCATTCACTCACATGTCAAGTCTTATTGCTCATGTGGTCATGTGAAATTGGATGAAATATCATGCGTATAATCTGCAAAGCATATATTTAAAGCATCGTTAGTATGCATAAGTATCTACGACTCTAAATATGCACATGAATGATGTATGTGCCCATTATGACAAGGAAGTTTAAGATATTTTTCTAATATTCTAAGAAATTACAAGGTGTCATCCTAACTTAACTACTAGAGATTCGAACACGTGCCATAACAATATCCCCAATCGACTAAAGACATGCCAACGTTGCCGATATCTTGATTTCGTCTAAACAACTATTTCAAGGTACCCAAACCATCTAAACATGAAACACATTATAATTATCATGCTTATTCATCTAACACTCCCTTAAACATCACACAGCAACACCATCAACACATTAAAATGTTTGTGAGAATTTTTATTATACTTAGATCGTTTATTTTAATACATGAGAATTAATTAATATATGAGATATATTGTTTAAATGCAATAAATAAATTATTAGCATGATAATTTAATTTATATGATAAATTGAATAATAAATCAAAATTATGGTTTTGGTAATTTTATGAATTACTGAAAATTTATCGAGACACGATCCTGCACGCTTCCGCATTATAAAAATATACTACAAATATTTTTCAACAAGAAGGGATTTTACATTCCCAGACCCATCTTATTTATATAACTAGGAAAAAAAAACATCTCTTTATTTTTTCGAAATACAAAATTATCACGATTCCGTCCCGCATCATGTTAAACTTCTTCTCGTCCTGTTAAATTTTGGCCAACTAAAAAGTTTAGGAAATGTTTTTTATCCTATCCCATTTTCAAATTGAAATGAAAAATTTGTCCCAAATTCCTGGAGAAAAATTTTCAACCCTGCTTGTTAGTAGATATGTACATTTAATATTTAAAAATTACATCATATATTAAAATAAACAAAGCAAATTAAAAAAAAAAAACCTTTAACACTCGTTAATAAAAATAATCATTATACAGCATTTAAATGATCCATTATTTTATCTTAAAATAAAAAATAATCCACTTGAGCTATAACTAGATTGCAGAATTCTCCAATAAGACAAGAACTTTCAAGGCCCTTTCCTAATTGAGATGATAATTAAGGATGAAAAATTGAAAAAATTATCGTTAAGGATGAGGATGAGGAAAATTAAATATCTATTTTTTTTTTATTCGGAGAATGAATGAGGATCAGATAAGTTTTAATTATTTAATTTAATTTTATAAATACATTCAAATTAGAATTTATAATTTTATATAAATGTAATTATGTAAATAAAAAGTATCTTAAATTATAAAAATATATAAATTATAGTTAGTGTAAGGACTTTAATGAAATAATTTAATATATAAAGCGTTATTTGAGGGGCCCTCATTTTATTAAGACTATATCTGATATTGTGGTTTAATTTGTACTGAGGTGACAAAATTTTATTTTGACCGAAACATAATTTTTAAGTGTTTTGTTAATGATAAAAAATTATAATTACTATTTATTATTATTATTGTTATTGTTGTTGTTGTTTTAAAATTGACCTATCAGAATCTTTGAAGATTATCTAAATAAATAAATATGGGATGTATATGTTGGGATTTTCATGCCCGACAAGAAAATGTATTCAAAACATGATTGATTAATAAATTTATGATTCAATTTTATTTCATGTATGTATTTTGATTTGCTTCATAAAATTCATGAAAACTTTAAATAAAATATATATATGTCTATGTAAAATGTTACATATACATTATGAATGATATAGTTGAAGTTGGGAATCTTAAAAATCCAAAGTCATAAAGACATTTGATTTCATTATGAATGATATAGTTCTATCTAGACTATAATATATAGAGACATAAAAATGAATGTATTTTATATAATAAGACTATATTGGACAGGATCATATGAAATTGAAAAGTTCTAATAATTTATGTTGAATTAAAAATATCAATTTTATCATAATCATAGCCATATATTGTAACACCCTGCTAGAGGTAAGGTGCTACCAGCATGAGACAGGATTGACTCATCTCCATAAGCCTCTAAATTTACAGAAAATCGAGCATAATGCATTCTAAAATTGGACAACCTAGATCACAATCCAGCATCAAAACGAAATCTAAGAAAACAACAAACAAATAAAAGGACCTCAGGTCCACCAAAACACATCAACTCAACACTTAAGGGCTTCGTGCCCACAACATCAATCAATACTTAAGGGCTCCGTACTCATAACATCAAAGAAAATTAAATCTTTAACTTATTAATATAAAACAGTGTGCTCAGCACGACAACAACATAATAACAAAAGAACCTAAACTTCCAGGACTTCTCCTAGGACACCTGTGAGGGGTGACTGCCACTTAGGTGATCCGCGTCTCGAGCATGACTTCTAAAACTGTCATGGTTGACCAATCTGGAAGCCAATCTGCAAAACTAGCAAACTGATTTGGTGTGAGTTATAAAACTTAGTAAGTAATCATGCTAGTATTACAAACATAACATACAAGTCTAGCATATCCAAGGTTTATTAGGATTACCAAATTATTACGAGTTCAAAAAACATAAATTTTCTATTATCCTCTATTCTTTGCATAAGTGAAATCCTCATATTTTTATATATATATATACATAGGCTAGTTAAATGTGTAATTATCCGAATCATATAAAGAAAAAATTCAAATATCATAAAATATGCTGCTAATATTCGTTTCAATCACATGAAGCATGAAGCATATATTTATACTTATCACAAGTAAACATCTTTGAAATATCATCAAATTGGTGAGTTAAATAAACTTTCTTCTATTCGATTACAAACTCTCTTCAATACCAAAACAATCCTCCCTTAACTTTCTTTAATTACGATAACCTTACAATAGCTTAACATTCGGAATTCATATGCATTCACACATACCGTAGCACACTTCTCTTATATACATGCAAAAATAATTTCAAAGTCCTTACACCTATACATACATACCAATACAACTTAACAAACACGCTTTATAACATCTGATACTCACATCAGTTTTCAAAATCATTCATTCATTCATTCATTTCATATAAGCATACACTAAGCATACACTATCCATTTATTTACAAGTTCTATCGTACACATATATACACTTAGACATATATACAATCATCGTGCAATTAACCATAAAGCACACATAATAACCAATACATCACAAAACACATAATCAAACAATACATATATATGGCTGGTTTATGCATACAATGCTCGTACGAGGCTCATTACCTATTTTAAAATAGGTATGAGATGAATTTCGTCCGAATGGATCCCTAACCAGCTCAACTACTACACCACGAGATTATCAACCAATTAACATACACACATGCACACATATCACGTGACACAATCTCATCACACGATCTCACATACACAAGCACATACATGCCAAACATTGCTTATCATCTGAATCATCATATACATACGTATATACATCAAACATATGAGCATACCCATTACTTCGAATTCTGATACTATAGCCTTTAACAATCTTCATGTCTTTTACTTATCAATCAAATACACTTTGTTTCCAGAATTATTATCAGAAACATTCATTCATAAACACATCCCAATCAAATACTACATGTGCACATGTCTCTGTATCCGTCAATTCCATAATCCGTCAATTCTAAAATTCTCTGAGATTGAATTTTTCCCCCAATCTAAAAAAAATCATAAAAGAACTTTTATCAAAATATCAAAGCATATTAGCATTTCTCATCTGATCTGGAAATAGTTTTAAACTTATCAAAATATTTCAATAATTTTAGCCTCATCTCAAGTATAACATAGATATCATCAAATTCACAATACTTTATAAAATCAAGAAAACATTAAGAAAGAAAGTATCCACTAACATATTTGAGAACTGACTGGCAATACTTCACAGTCTCAAAGAAAGTTGCAGTTTCTACCGATAGTCTATAATCGATAAACTTTATTAGAGCATAAATTGTGAGATATGCTTCCGATCAATAAATAAAATATGCAATGCATGAAAACTTGACTTCGCTGAGTTACTAACTTATAAGCGTGGTTTATGAATTTTTACGGGCTAAAGTTTGGAGTTACACAAGTGCGGGAGCAGGAATTTAGATTCTACTAGTCACTAAGAATTCACTGCCCAAACGCTTAAGTTTGAAAATTCACTATAATTAATTGAGAATGAATCTGAAGTTAAAATTTTAATAAAATGGTCGGTAATGTATCTAGTTTATTTAGTTTTTACGGATCTTAATTTCAATTTCAGAAACTCAAGTTATGAACCGAAGTTCAGGGGCTGTCCAAACTAAAAATTGGGTGCATGGGCAGCAGAGCCCGACTTCAAAAATTATGTCCGGCCTCATCTTAAATCTATAAGTTCTAAATTTTGGATATGTTATTTCTCTATGTGTCTAGTTTACCCAAAAATTTACTCTTCATCAATTAGACATCACAAACTTGACTTATAAGCAATTCTTCACAGCCTGTCCATAAAGCATCTTAAACCAACACTGCTACTTAACTTTCTTATTTCGCCTACTCATCTAATTCCTTCAATCCAAAAATCCCTAATAGAATTTTCATTATTTTAAAAACCCTTTATAACATATGAGTTGTGTTTATTTTCTTTAATTAATTTGAGTTTGGCATTACTTGGAACACTTAATGTACCAAGTGGACAAACTTCACCATTTTTATAACACAACGCAACATACCTATACACAAACTTATAATCATCTTACTAGAAATCCCACACATGTTAATAACCTTATCAAATACAAAAACACAGGCATCATTCATCATATAGGTTCGGCCAAAGGGGGATAATTTCATTCTTGAAGTTTAAATCACATACAAGGCATATACACCCATATAACATTCGTATAACTTAACTAAACGTTGAATCTAACTCAAAAGTTAAAATCTGCATCCCTTACATAGTCATTGATTAGACCATAGCATACCCATCATGCAAAATTTATGTATTCTAATCAATTAGGGATTAAATCATGTTATCTCATCATGAAATGCCCATACAACTGCCCTAGCAAGCTGATTCATGCCAAATCCATCAACTATAAATCTAGGGTTCATGAACTATGAAAATGGAGCTGGAAAAATATATGCATAATTTGAAGAAAATGAAGGAAGGAAAGATGGAAGCGTACTTGTTGTAATGATGGCTAGAGAAAGCACCCATTTGCCCTTGCTATTAGAAGTGAAAAGGGGGAAGCAAAAATGGTGTCTAGAGAATTCGCGAGGGCTGAAGAAAAATAATGGTGAATAGTGATCATGGGTCTTTAAAAAAATGGGGCTATATTTTTTGAAATATTTTAATAATTTCTTTTTAAGCACATGCTAAAAATAGAGCACTATTCACGTCACTGCATTATATAGTCAGAAATACACTCATTTTTTACTTACTTCTGTTCCGAATTTGGGAAATTATACAATATGAAAGTTATAGAAATCGGTCTTAGCTTTCCGAAGATAAAAAATTCATGGAAATCAGAGATCAGACCAAAAAGTTACGTCCTTATTACTAAAACTCGCATGTTGACTCTGTTAAACTAAAATAAGGTATTGAAATTGAACATTTTTCCGGGACTTCCATACAAGATTCTTAAGGCGCGAAACCTATTTTAATATTATTTTATGAGTTCTAGAATATTATGCATAATATTTCACTCTACCGAGTATGACCGGTCCGACCAGGGTGTTACATTCACCCCCTCTTAAAATGGATTCTTCCTAAATCCTAATATGCGTGTTAACTGGGCGACTAAACTATCATGCATTATCTGTTAACTAAGATGATGTCATATACCTAAAACTAAATAGCCTTCCGAAATGCAATCCTTAGTTCTTGAGTCGCGAGTTATTACCGGCTACTAAATTTCTGAGAAATCTATATAATTATGCCTCTTACTCCTCCACCTAAAATTATTCCGATTAGTTCCATATATAACGAATGTTACCATGAAGTGTTGATATATTTAGGGAAAAATAATTCACCCCGCTTCCTTTCCAACCCTTGTAAATCCTCACAATGACATAATAAATACAGAATTAAGCTTGTTTTTTACTAAAGCTGTTTATTGCTCAATTTATAGCTTCTCATACATCAACCATCTAGATTTTTCCTTATCATGACCTATATATGATTCCTGCTAGCTAAATTTCATCCCATATTTCCTTCTTTTCGTTATCATTCTTTCATTTCCTATAATACCAATCAAGTCCTAATGACCTTCGTTTCTCTGACTCTGAGCATACCTCGGGTTCTTCACATTTTGTTGTAATGTAGTCTCTTTAATGATCTCTCTAGTAAATAACAATATATGCATTCGGTTAATGGCCAAGGTTTCTCTACTAATTTTTGAATCTACTACGCAAACTTCAGTATTAGTTATAAACCTCAATTATAGGAGAAACTACTGCAGTACTAACTCCCTCAGAAGACTGCGTTACTTATAATAATATTCGTGAGTCGTGTTCTACTACACATAACCTCTAACTTATCTTACCTTGTTCTTGATTCCCCATACTTGTAAGAGTTGGCTTCTTTCCGTCTTTGTCATTGATACCGTCTAGTATTCCACCGACAATATCGTCACCAATCAATTAACACATATTCTATCATTGCTTCATACCCATTATCTCATTATCTTAGAGACTTAACATATTCCTTCTCTTGGAATCGCGTGCCCATCGTCATTTCTTATGAAACGTAAAATCTACCCTTGAAAACTTATTTTTTACAAGAACTTAATAAGGTACTAATGGTGGTTATCCTCATAACGATTCTAGGAAGACTTAACTATATTGTTATTCTTATTCACATGCTTCTTAGTTTGCGGAGATCTCTCCGCTAAAATCTATTATAGTCTCATCCATCTTCCATCCGAGAATATCTACATATGAAGCTTAATTTTCGATGTTTGATATTTTGTTACAGCTCGTCAACAAATAAGACATATCATTACTTATTCCATGGCAACCTCATTTGGGTGTACTATACCTTGTTCAATCTAGGGCTCTGTTGTGTCCATATGGTTCTTTTACTATTTTATCATGATTCACTGTCTGGTAAAATATCTGGGTACCTAGTCTCATTATCCTTATTCGTGTTTTGTTGCTAGTAAATTATTTAGTGTCATGTTTTGTCTTGTTCCTACATGGGTACATGAAATAAGGAAGCATGCGGATTGTAATAACTATTTTTCCTACAGGTCTATAACTGATGGAATCTTGGCCTTATTTTGTCAACTAGGAATCACATTGTCATACCCCCTATAATCCTCCTCCTGCTGCACTTCTTCTTCATTTATTGAATGGAAATGTCTAGTACTCTACGCCCTTAGTTATGTCTAACGTTGTAGGCTAGATTCGTGCAAAGGTATGTAGTACTGCTGAACTTAAAACTGAAAGTACATCTTGCTGCTCATGTACTTTTGTCACTATTTGACTAGTACTCTCTTGTTCCTTGTATCTTCTCGACAATCTCACTTCTACCTTATTTCCTAGATCTATTCTCTTCTTCTTATGCTCTATATTGTATTCGAGGCCTTGGTGATTTATATGCCTCATATGCCTTATCCTAAGGGTAATGCATCGTTCTTTGGGGACAAAATGATTCTAGCCATACCTTAAAAGTGTTATACTACATCTTGAGTCTACCTATTCCTGAGAACATCATCAGAACGTTGTTGTAGTTCATTGTTACCGGGGCTTTCTAACTAAGATTGGGAGGGGTCGAGAAATCAAAGTCTATTTTGAGTTGTCATACATAAATACTAATGCTAAAGGGTCTTTTGAATGTAACACCCAATCTCTCTTCTAGTTTGGCCCTTTACCAATACTCGCATTATCTTTTACTATGAATTCTTTGAAACATAAACTTGCCTCAAGTGTTAATGTACTCTCTTAGTTACCTACTTCTGGATAGTTCCTCTTATTCTTCTTCTTAGTCTATTTTTTAGCTCAACTGAAAGGTATCATAAAATGTACATACTCCATTGAATGTTATATGCTCTACTTGCTTTATGTACTCGAATTCCATAAGTCCTTACTTTTTTGAGCACTTAGGTTTGGTAACAGACTAAGATAGCTTTATTAAATTTAGCTAAACTTAATATACATCTAAAATGTTTCCACTCTTTAGGAAATGTATGGTTACATGTCTCATCTAGATTCTCATATATTCAATTGACCTGGATGGCATGTTTTCAAGAGGTGTATATGTTCCGCCAGGTTACTAACTATACTCAATCGGGGCTATATTGAATTATGGATTTGGGAGATGGATATGCGCATCTTATAGAGACATGAGGGAAAACGATTATGCTACTACTTGTCAAGGCTCTGCGGTAGTTTGAGTGAGTGTCTAAATACTTACTGGAGTTGGTACTGTAGTAGAGGAGATTTATCGTATGTACTACTGAGGGTTATATGAGTCTTTCTATGGTTTGGGGTTACAAAACTCTATCAACTATTTTTCGGTTTCTGTTTGTGTTGTAGTCTTAGAGCTGCGTTATCTACGTCGTGACCTATACTGGACTTCCTTGCCATTTCCTAAGTTTTCAAGGTTTCTCAATTACTGGATCTGTTTCTTAGGGTTATATAGATACTACTATGGCTAGTCTATTCTGTGGACTTCTGCTAGTGCTGCAAACTTTAGGTGAGCTTGTCTACGTCATGTGCTACACTTGGCTTTCTTAACATTTTCTACAGTTTCGATGGATCTCTATTTGGTAGTCTTATCTCTTAAGATTTTCTATTTCTATCTCGTGGTATACTACGGTAGGTACTGGGTTTTCTTATAGATACCTTTATCTATTCTGGTCAATAAGGAATGAACATCAAACAGTGTTAATAATTTTGTAAGGGTGTTATTTATTGATTTCACCGGCTTAATCCATTACCTAATTAAGAATATGTATGAAATGAACCCTACTATGACGTTTTCCTATCCAGTACCTCTACAGGGTCAGACAATGGTCAAGTTACGATTTCACCTACTCTGGAATCCTTAGCTAATATAACTAATTTTCTATTTCTTATTATATATGTCTTACTTTTTCTTGATTCAAAGATAGGGTATCTGAAATCCTTATGTTCTTCTAGGTATCTCAAGCCTATTGGGAAATTTCACAACTAGATCCGAGTTTTTCCTTCTTTTTATTTTTCTAACTACCTTCTATCTTTCGAAAAGCTTGTTATGCTTACATGGATCTCGAAAGTTACTGAATCTACTCTATAGGATTCTCTGACGAGAGAAAAAAACCTTACTTGAATTTGTCTGTCATTCTTATTCTGTTTCTGCTCATTTCAGTATCTTTACTGCTACAAGCTCATGCATTTTCTTTACTATCAATTATGTTTCTACCCAATCTATTATCTCGGCTTTTTCTAACTGTAAATGTCTTTCTTTACTTTCTAGTTCTGCACTTTTTTCTAGCTTTTTCTCTTTTTAAAGCTTTAGGTGCATGTTCTCGAAAACTTCACTAGTTGTTCTTATCACTTATCATGTCTGAACCTCATGTGGCATACTCGAATGGTTACTGAAGGATTATGCTATAATAAGGATTATAGTTTTTAGATTATTGGAAGAATATTCAAATGATTCCCGGAAGTCTTACTAACCTTTCTATAGGGCTTGAGGACGTACTCGAGGATCGGATAATGGAGATGTAGTGCCTCGTATACAAGTACCTTGGGCATACTACATATACAAGACCCCAGTACTCTACCAACTGCAGTCACTGACCCTCTAGACCGTGCTCTGATACCAACTTTGTAACATCCCCCTCCCGAAGATCCTACTGGCAGGAGATATGTCACCATATCACCCTCAGCCTCTAACTAACTGACTGACTAACTGAACTCTACTACTTTTCTTGTTATTTGACAATCACAAATCACACACTTACACTGGAGGGATACATGCCCAACTTAAATTAATTAAACAATCTTTGTTCTTTATAACTCTAAACTTTCTATGCTAAACTCTGGTAACTTCGACTCTGACAATCTCAAATAATGACTATCAATGCAATTTTTACGTAACTTGTAACCATTACAACATTGATTGAACCATATATCTCAGACCTGACTGATGAGTGGACCCAATAAACCTAGTGACTGCCATCAGTATCTATCCTCTCGAGCTCGTCCTCAGAGTAGACCTGCAACAAAAAAACACGGGAGAATGGAGGGGGGGGGGGGTTAGATCGTTTGAACAAACTAGTGAGAGGACAGTTTAAAACGGGAACTAAAATGCTTTATGAAAAATTTATTGTTCTTAAATCAAAATCATCTCAAGAAAGCTAAATTTTTCTGAAAACTTTTTTCTGTCTGAAAACAAATCTCTTTATGTAAAATGTTTCTAGAAACTTCTTTCTTTCTGTAAAACTTTGATATCTCTCATAAAACTAATTCTTAGAAAACTCTTTCATAAAACTGTCATTCAGAAAAATCACATTTGAAAAACAAATGACGTGTGTGGGTGTTACGTATCGTCGTCTCCCCACACGCCTAACTAGTGCCTTGGGGTGTTACATATCATCATCCATCAAGTCACTAAATTATAGAGCTAATCAATGCTGTCATCCTGGCCTTGAAACTAGGATCTATGGGCGTTACGTATCGCTGTCCCCTTAGTCCTGAAACTACATGTGCACATGTCTCTGTATCTGTCAATTCCATAATCCGTTAATTCTAAAATCCGCCAATTCTAAAATCTCTGAGATTGGGTTTTTCCCCCAATCTACAAAGAATATCATAAAAGAACTGTTATCAAAATATCAAAGAACATTAGCATTTCTCAACTGATCTGAAAACAGTTTTAAACTTATCAAAATATTTCAATAATTTTAGCATCATCTCAAGTATAACTTAGATACCATCAAATTCACATTACTTTATAAAATCAAGAAAATATTATGAAAGAAAGTATCCACTAACATATTTGGAAATTGACTGGCACTACTTCATAGTGTCGAAGAAAGTTGCGGTTTCTGCCAATAGTCTATAATCGATAAACTTTATTAGAACATAAGTTGTGATATATACTTCCGATCAATAAATAAAATATGCAATACATGAATACTTAACTTCGCTGAGTTACTAACTTATAAGCATGATTTGTGAATTTTTACGGGCTAAAATTTGGAGTTACACAGGTATGGGAGTGAGAATTTAGATTCTACTAGTCGCTAAGAATTCATTGCCCAATCATCTAAGTTTGAAAATTCACTATAATTAATTGGGAATAAATATGAAGCTAAAATTTTAATAGAATGGTATTTAATGTATCTAGTTTATGTTAGTTTTTACGGATCTCAATTCTGATTTCAAAAACTTAAGTTATGAACCGAAATTCAGGGACTGTCCAAACTAAACACTGGGTGCAGGGGCAGCAGATCGCCCGATTTCCAAAATTCGATCCGACCTCATCTTAAATCTAAAAATTCTGAATTTTGGATATGTTACTCCCCTATGTGTCTAGTTTACCCAGAAATTTATGCTTCATTAATCGGACATCACAAACTTACTTATAAGTAATTCTTCACAGCCTGTCCGGAAAGCTTCCTAAACCAACACTGCTACTTAACTTTCTTATTTCGCCTACTCATCTAATTCCTTCAATTCAAAAACCCTCCAACATAATTTTCATTATTTTAAACACCCTTTATAACATACGAGTTTTGTTATTTTAAGGGACTAATATTTAATTTAAATATGTAAATATTATTGACAAACTTTGTTACCGCTTATATGACTGGTTTTATTTATTTGACATAATTGAGTACCTAATTGGACTTGTTATAGACAAATATTATCACCGCTTTTATGTTTAGTTTTATATGTTTTGGCATAATTAATTCCTAAAATAAATTAACTAGATAATAATGACAATTTATATATTATAAAAAGTAATAATTATAAATTTGAAATATTAAAAGTGGATCCTCTAGCCCCCAATATTTTAATTTATTATTGCAGTTCAATTGCCAATCACTTCAAATAATTCAATCTTTTTCTTTTCAATCGAATTATTATTTTATTTTGTTAAATTTATTCCCCGTGGATCGACCCCAAACTTACCGGGTTATTTTATTACTTCGACACTCTTACTTGGGAGCAAAGAACCATTTTGTGAGTGTGTCAACTGATTTGGAAGTTGTTCTAGATATAAACAAACCATTGCCATTTTATTGTGATAATAGTGGTGTAGTGGCTAATTCCAAAGAACCGAGAAGCCACAAGAGATCAAAACATATTGAGAGGAAATATCATATGATTAGGGACATAGTCCAACGCGGAGATATGGCTTTTTTGAAGATTCCATCTGTAGAGAATCTAGCCGATTTTTTACCAAGACGCTGTCCGCAAAGAGTTTTGAGTGACATCTAGAAGGATTGAGGCTAAGAGACATGTCTCATTTGCTTTAAGGTAACTGAGAGTTTGTTGGGTTTTTTATGCTCGACAAACAAATGTGTTCAAAACATGATTGATTGATAAATTTATGATTCAATTTTATTCCATGTATGCATTTTGATTTGCTTTATAAAATTCATGAAAATTTCGTGATTATTTATGTAGCTTTAAATTAAATATATATGTCTATGTAAAATGTTATATACATAGATGTATAGATAAAATTTAAAAGAGTAATAATCAAAATTTGTCAATGACTATGATTTGAAGTTGGGAATCTTAAAAATCCAAAGTCATAAATACAGTTCATTCCATTATGAATGATCTAGTTCTATCGAGACTATAATATGTAGAGACATAAAAATGAATGTATTTTATATGATAAGATTATACTGGAAAAGACCAGATGAAATTAAAAAGTTCTAATAATTTTCGTTAAATAAAGAACATCAATTTTATCATAAGGATGGCCATATATGTGATGATATTAATTCATTGTATTTAACAGACTCTTATATCATTTTAATATATTCTTTAATTTCCTAGGTATGATTTTGTATTCGTTACATTTCGTAAGCCTTATATTTTGGGAATGAATTGATTGAATAATTGGGAATGAATTGATTGAATAGTTGGGAATGCTAACCTGATACGACAGAACTGTTCTTAAGATTCACTAATTTGTTGGTTGAAGACCTAAATAATTAGCGCGTAAATTCATAGTAGTTATGAATTAATTGTTCACATGAGAACTAATGGAAGTCAATGATAAATATGTAATTGGAGAGATTAACATATTTTATACCTAACTCATTTATGAATTTTTTATGGAGAATCATTACATAGGTAATGACTATATCAATGAACGAATACTTTGAGTAATTAATTTTATAATTCTGAGAGTGCAATTCTGGGTATTTAGTGGAGTTACTCTAGAATTAATAATTTTATTTGATTAATAAAAAATATATAATTAATCAACGGAATTGTTGAAACTCAGAATTATAGGTCCATCAGTCCCTTCGTCGTCTTCTATCACTGGTCGAACGATTATAATTACGAAGAAAAATAATTATGAATTATTTTACACTCTAATTATTCCATATAACTCTTGTTTAGAAATTATGACAAAAGTTGTCATAATATATATTTATCAATTGATAATGTATCTATTTATTAATTTATGTAATTAATTTGATTAATTAAATTATAATTAAATGAGATAATATTTTCAAAAGTTGAAAATTTAAAAATCATTTTTTTGATAATTAGAAAATTAATATTTGATTAATTAAATATTAATAAGATTATATTTTATTCAAAAGTTGAAATTATGATAAAAGAATTTGAAATATAAAATATTAAAATTATTTCATAAATTAAAAGATAAATATCAAATCATTTTATCTTTCAAAGGGATAAAAGATAAATTGATTTTATTTTGTTTTGTTTTGTTTTTTGACATAAAGAAAAGCAAAAAGCCATCCATGGGAGAACAAAAGAAGTGGAAAAACATGTGCCGGAGATGAAGTGATAAAACGAAGAAAATGTTATTCAAAGAATCATGATTTAAAGATATTCAATTTTATATCTATATTTTATTCTTAAGAATTTAATAATTAATTTTATATTATTAATGTACTAGAAAATATATAATTAATTTTTCAGTATCATGAAACAATTTTTTTTTATTATAAATATATTTCCACTGCATATAAATTCCGAAAACTAATTTTCTATTGCCATCAAAATGAGAATAATTGGTGGGTTTCGTTAGGTGAAACGCAATTATCAAATGATTTCACCAAACCCCCCATAAAAAAAGGGTCATGGTTAGCTTCTTTATTCTTCTCCATTTCTCTTTCATTCAATTCAACTGAAAATCTCTGAATGAGAGAGAGAGAGATGTGCCCATTAAGGCTGATTCTCATATTCCTTTCTGCCACTCTCGCCGGTTTTTTCGTCATCAGAAACCTCAAGTCTCAACAACCTCCCGACGATGTTTTCGACGCCGACGAGAACACCGACAACAATTCGACGACCCAGCACTCCTCCTCGTCCAAGGTCTCTAAAACTTTTCTAGGGTTTCTTTAATTTTCTTTTCTGGCTTGATGGATAAATTGTGTTTTAATGCTGACGCGTGGCAGGTTCGGATAGCTCTGGAATCGGGCTTTTGGACATTTCTTGACATGGCAAGTGGTAAATATTTGTGGAGGCATTTGGGTTCTTCTTCAAAGCGTTCTCCTTTTTGATTTTTAGCTATTGTTGTCGTCGTCGTCGGTGTTGTAAATCCTAAAATGAAATATCTGTATCACTGAATTTGCACGAACTATTTTTTCTATTTTTTTGCATTTGAAGGGTTTCCACGATTTGTATGCAATTAGCAATTAGCAGCAATTGCATCTTTTATCAAAGCTATTATGTGATAGACAGCAGTGTCGGCAAAACGAAAATGATAAAGTGAATGAATTAATTGGTATTATTGTTTTGTGTGATTGCCTATTTATGCTTGAATCTCGTATAAATCAATATATGGTGATGTTAATGCCTCAAGGCTTGGCGGAATGGTTTCCCAGCTGACTTCTCTGGCTGGCCGCCCATGTTCGAACCTTGGGAGTACGTGGGCTCTGCCCATCTCCCACTTAATAGATAAAATTATGGTGATGCTGAATATTTATAGAATTAACCTGGGGAATCTTTTCCATGCCTTTGTCTTTCTTGCTAGAGCTTAGTTTTATCTAGATTATTTTCGTTGGTGTTGTGCCTCGTATGTTGTATGTGGCAATAGTTTCAGTACTTGTAATGTGCTGATCATTCCACAAGTTATGGGTGTCGAAAAGTTACACTTTTGTTTATAACTCAAGTAGCAGTTGTACAATGATATTAATACTCGTATGAATGTTTTTTACTCACAACTCACTTAACACTCTTCTACTCACTAGCTAGATTATCTCACTTCTATCTTGGCTACATCAATGCCTGTTTATGCTTATTTATATTAGTTGGTGTCAATTTTATAACTGATTTTGCTGGCTCATGATTATTACTATGTTATTAAAGTCGAATTGATGCCAAAAACTTCTAGCATTGACTGGTTTGTGGAGACGAAGACATATTGGCTAGGAGAATATGGAGATAAGCTGAGAAAATTTGACAGAGAGAGAAGGCAGTGCTATTTATCTTAAATTGCATTCTATTTTTTAAATATATAAATCTGGTAACTGCGGCATTTCTGAAAGCTTTATTTACAGTGGCCAGTGGGTGATTTTCCTGTTACATGCCATATATTTTAATCTCTCTATGTATGGTGACATTTATAAAGGGACGTGGAATGGAATTTCGCTACTGTCCAGGATGTAGGAGATCCTGTTGTGCATTCGGTGTATCTTGTAATAATTGTATATATGTGTATAATCATATATTTGTTGTTACTGGTCATCTGTGTCTCATGTTTGGACTTCTAGTCCTTCTACTGGGGTTTAGACGAAACAGCTCTCTTGTATAAGTTTGAGATGTCAGGTTTTCTTTGATTCATCAATGACCTCTTTACTCCCCTTTCGGTTACCCGAAATTGTCCGTTTTGTAGGTTGTAAAATCAAAGAATGGAATCACATAGAGTTTCACATTCTTAATTTAGTCTGAGAACGGAATACCCATGCTCCTTGTTCTGTGCTGTAACCGGGTAGCCTTACCCAGTTTGAGAATCTGCTAGCATTTTTCTAGATTCTCAATTGGCAAGTACTCAAGATGCCCCCAAGGGGCGTGGCTTGGTGGTGAAGGGATCGGGATCTCACCTTGAGGTATTGGGTTCGAATCCAGGGAGTGTGTTTTGTTGATGGTGTTTTTTGTGACAAAGTAAAGCAAGGGCGGAGATGGAATTTCTCCTTTTAGAGGGACGAATGTAGAGGGTATTGGTTACTCCTCGGCCAGACATGGTTTTCGGATCCGGTTTCCCGAATATGGCCGACCAGAGGACACAGCATGGTGCAAGTCTTAGAGGCCGACAACATCAGAATTGAGACCGACCACTTTAGCCCGGTAGCTCGGTTCAGTTCTACTTTTCCTCCTGGATCGGGATGATGAGTTCGGATATTTTGGGTCAGGTCGGGAGTAGTTGGGGTAGTTCGACACACGGTTTGGTCGTGCTCATGAAGCCCGATGTATGATCAAAACCGTTTGGACTTTTCTCCTTGACATGTACTATCGTACGAGAGACCTTTACAGGCTGTCATCATTAATGTTAAAGTGTGGTAGTGTATAAAACGGCGTGATGTGACAGGAAGTCAGATATCATGTTTGCTTTCGGCGAGGTAGTTGGGGCATAGAGCCCGTCAATTTGTCGGAAATCCGCATGGCTGACGTCAATGAGATATGGGAATAGTGTTGTATTTTCCGTAGTATATAAAGAGAGGGTATTCTCATTTGTAAGGGTTAGCAAAAATTTCGTAAAAAGCATTACTTGTAAAAACACTACAAAAGACAAACAGCTCTGTTACATTAGACCACCCCTTGAAAAGAGGTCGGCCGAACTAGTTTTGGTAATAAAATCAACACTATACTTTGTACCCGTGGACGTAGGTTGGATTTATTCCGCCAAACAACGTAAACCATCTCGTCGATTTTGTGTTTATCTTGTCTTTTGCTAAATTTGCTTTTGGTCCCCCATAACCAAACAAATTCACGGTTGAAGGAGGATTGTCCTGAGAGTGTTATCCTAAAACTGCATTTGGAACGAAAATCACCCGTCAACACGTTTCTTGTAAGAGCCTGGGACAATCGGGTGTTTCACCTGCTCCGTTTAAACTTGGAAGGGATGATTTGGCGATGGCGTTTCTAACGATTTCAAAAAAAATGCCGAGGATAATGTTTATGAAGGACTGCTGCTTTATCCTGGTTATGAGCGCGGTAGAATATTATGAAAGTGATTGCAGATGGTGAGATATTATAGAACATGTTAGATTCTCAGCAGTGTTCGCGCCTGGGCAGCGCGTTTTCGTTCGTCGCGGTTCAGCCGCGGCGATTACCACGAAATCAGTGGTGGTAATCACGCGTCTGAGTGGTTGGCGTGAAATCGGTGCCTAGGCGCTGATTTCGCAACCACTCGACCGCGTAGGCGCCGATACACGGCCGCCACTCGGCCTTGTAGGCGTCGATACACGGCCGCCATTTGGCCGTGTATCGGCGCTGCTTTGGGGGGGGACCAAAACGTCGCCATTTTTTGGCTTGGTTTATATTAAAAAAAAAATTCTCTCTCGCCCATTTCTCTTCTGCGATCAGCTCTACTCTTCTCTCTTCCCTTGCTCTCTCTCTTCTGATCTTCTCTTCACGTTCACATCACGGTAAGGTTTTATTTTTTTATTTTTTTATTCCAACAGAAAGTCAGAATTAAAATGGTTCATCCCATATTTTCTTAATTTTATTAATTTGACCTAAAATCCTATTACCCTAAAGGCCTAAATATAATTTGAGTATTTTTTTTGTTAGTTAATTGTTAATAACTGATTGATTAGCTATTAGTATTTAGTAATAATTACTAATTAAATTAGTTTATAACTATAAAGAAAGATAAAAGTAAATAAATTTTAGGGTTTATGTGATATTAAATAATTAGCTATTACTTTGGCATATTAATTAATAATTAATAACTAATTAGTATTAGTATTATTTATTAGTAATTACTAATTAAATTAATTGATCATTCTTAGTAGGACATGGCTTCTTCTTCTGCGGCCTCTAATTCGAAGTGTAGTCTTGTTCTTAAACATAATTCAAATGATGTTGGATGAGGGTATGAAGCTTTAGTGGATTCGAATAACTTGGATAAAGTTAAATGCAAGTTATGTTCAAAAACTTTTTCTAGGGGAGTTTACAGAATGAAAGAACGTATTGGGCATATATCGGGGAATGTTGCAAAATGTACAAAGTCAAGTAAAGATGATCAGGAGAAGTGTAGGCAAGCCATTTTAAAGGCAAGGAATAATAAAAAAAAAGTATGTGAGTGAGATAAGGCGGAGAGTTAATATTGGGGGTGATGAAGAAGTTGAAATTCGTGAAATAAAAGAATGGTTAGATTCAATACCCCATCGGTATCGCGGCCCTTTGAATAGGTGTACAGTGGTAACCCCTCATGATTTTTCAGTTAATGATGGTAAAACAATATGGCAAACAATATATTAATGAAACACTTTTTAAAGAAAAGACACATAAGGTGAAGCGATTTGTTGCTAAGTGGATTTATGAATCCGATATTCCATTCAATGTCATTTACAATGATAGCTGGATAGCGATGATGAAGGCAGTTGGTCAATTTAGATCGGGTTTCAGAGGTCCTAGCCAATATTAATTAAGAGAGCCATTATTGAAAGAGGAAGTTGAAAGCATTAAAGTTTTTCTACAACAACATGATAAAGAGTGGAAGGAGAACGAGTGTTCGATCATGACAGATGCTTGGAGTGATAGGAAAATGAGAAGTATAATGAATTTTTGTGTTAATTTCACAACAAGTACCACTTTCTTTTCTTCCAATGAATGTTCTAATGTGGCGCATACCGCTGAGCATATTTTTGAGTATGTTATTAAGGGTATTGAACAAGTGGTGGCGGAAAATATGGTTCAAGTGGTAATCGACAATGCCTCAAATAATATGGCCGCGACAAAGTTGTTGAAAGCGAAGATGCCAAATTTTTTTGGAGTTCATGTGTTACTCACACATAAATCTCATGCTTGAAAGTATTGGGAAATTGCCGAGGTATAAAAAAATCATTGATAGTGCCAAAGCTTTCACTTTTTTTATGTATGTCTATCACAAGACTTTGTCCATGATGAGATCTTTTACAAAACAGAGGGACTTAGTGAGACCATGAGTAATTAGGTTTGCCTCATCTTTCTTAACCTTACAAAGTTTGATGGAGTAAAAAGAAAGTCTGCGAACCATGTTTGCTAGTACAGAATGAGATGAGTGCATATGGTCAAAGCAAGCTAAAGGGAAAACGGCATTTGCCACGGTGATGAGTGTTTCTTTTTGGAATGGTGTGACTCAATATTTGAAGGTGTTTGCACCTTTGGTGAGGGTGTTTTGACTAGTTGATGGGGATAGAAAGCCATCCATATGCTTTGTATATGGAGAGCTAAAAATACAAAAGAAAGATAATGGAGGTTGATCGCGATTTTCACACGTTACATAAGCACACGTATCGCTCAAGTAGTATAATAAATATCGATCCCACGAGGATTTATTACCTACTTTACTAATTAATGAAACTAACTACTTACGTCATAACTAATGGAAAAGTAAACATGATTATTGGTTGAGGATAAATTATAACTAAAACAGATAAATAAAACTATGATAAATCCAAAGATAATTATAGAAGAGAAAACATTCAGGGTTGTGAATCTTCCCAATATTTTTCTAAAAATGAATTGGTTCTCATATACTTATGCAATGCACTGGCTTATTAACCAGGAACACTAAAGTATCTACAAGTCTCTTCCGATGGTCGAGTGCAAATATTCAAAGTAACTTAATTAACTATATTTCTATGTTAACTACTAAACCCCAAATTCATTAAGAACAAGTTCCAATTATGGCTACACCCGCCCTACATGTATATTTATATATTGGAAGGAACTCTCTAAGATGAGATCGTGTGCTACTGATGTTGGGTGTGCAAATAAAGTCTCAAAGTCCCACATTGGTTAGAAATGAGGAAGATCGTTGGCATATAAGGATGGACATGTATCTTCATTGGTATGAGGCCTTTTGGGTATAGCCCAAGAGCAAATCCATGAGGGCTTAGGCCCAAAGTGGACAATATCATACCAATGTGAAGATATGTGATGTCCTAGGTTCCTTACAAGTGGTATCAGAGCCATGCCCCGAAGTTAGCAATGTGGATGAATCCTCGGAATACCGAACAAAAAGATGGCAAGCCCCGATCGTGATTCGTGAATGTGCTCGGTTAGATAGGCGGTGTGCTCCGGTCTTCATGGACATGTCCTAATCCCAACACGGTGAAGAGGAGTTGGCCTGGGCAAGAGTGGATGGATGGATGGATGATCGTTTCAGGGGAGGCTCGGTGGTCTTTTGTTCGAGAGGAGGATTGTTGGGTGTGCAAACAAAGTCTCAAAGTCTCACATTGGTTAGAAATGAGGAAGATCATGGGCATATAAGGATGAACATGTATCTTCATTGGTATGAGGCCTTTTGGGTATAGCCCAAGAGCAAATCCATGAGGGCTTTGGTCCAAAGTGGACAATATCATACCAATGTGGAGATAGGTGATGTCCTAGGTTCCTTACAACTGAATCTAAGGCAAAACATAAAATCTCATTGTCAAGTTCATCTAAGTTTACTACATCAATCATATTGGTGATAAAACAACAAGAAGCATTAAGATCTAGATTCAATAAACAATTCAAAATATCACATGAATATAATAAAATCCATTATTAAGTTCATAGAATATGGTTTCATCACAACCCCAGATTATAAATATAGTTATTATAAATATTCAACAACTCTAAATAGATATTCAAAGAATAACAAAACAGTAAGATAATAAAAGGGAAGAATAAACTTTGTCGAGATCGTCAATCCTTCGCTCCTTGCTGTTGAGTTTCTGAGTTGTAATCATTTGATGTGCTTTGTTTTCTCCTTCACAATCACCTTGGAGGTTGTGAATTTATGTTATGAAGCTCTAGAATTAGGGCATCAAGCCCCCCTAGGTTTTGGGATGAGTTGTTGCTTATATATAAGGTCCGAGGAGTTTTTCCGGCTTAAAATCGAGTCTAGGCCGAATCTAGGTACGTAAAACACATCGGGACGCGCGTTGATCACGTCGCAACGTGCTCTTCACTTTCACCGATGCGTCACGACACGATAAGGCCAGTGTCGCGATGCTCAATCGCTCAACTCTCGACCTTATTTCATCGTTCGCGCATCGCGATGCGCAATCCAACGTCGGGACGCGTATTTTGACTCTGAATTTTCCCCAAATTGCTCCATATTTTGCCGCTTTTATCCCCCATTGATTCCATTAAGTCTCGATATTATCTTTACCTACAAAACGAACCCAAACACACATCAAAACGTTCATAAATTCCGAGATAACTCACAAAACATCAAGCTAGAGGGCGACAAATATATGCATATTGGTCGCTCATCAGAGGCATTGAACAATATTGAGAATAATTATCGGCCAATCTTGGAGAATATTGATAGAAAAATCGAAGGTCGGCTTGATACTCCATTGTATTATGTCGCTTATTTATTAAATTCTTACTATTATTATAAATATACAAGCATTGAATATGATGTGAATGTAATGGATGAGGTATTTACAGTTTTGGAGACTTCTTTCCCCAATGACATTGACATTCAAGTAAAGTGATAAATGAGGAGTGGGCTTCGTACAAGACAAAAGATGAAGCTTTTGGTAGATAAGTGGCGGCAAAATCATGTTGGGTATCTATTGATGTTTTTAATCCAAGTAAAAATAAAGTATTCATTTGAATTATTTTGCTTATTATATAAGATTTAGTATATTCATTTAAACTATTTATGTTAATTTTAATTATTAATATTAATTGATTTATTTACATTATTTATGTAGATTCACACGAAGAAAATGAATATACTAGATGCGAATCGATTAAACAATTTAATCTTTATTTCCTTTAATGCCAAGTTACAAAACAAACACAAAAGGAGAAGGATATGAATTAAATGTATTACTCGCAAAAGATGCTACTAATGCACAAGGATGGATTGTTGAGGATGGTGAATCTGGTGATGATGAAAGGATATGAAATCATACACCTAACTTGCTAAAAATGACAAAAATGATACTTTCATTAACCACTAGTTCATCCAAGTGCGGGCGAAATTGGAGACTTTTGAGGGGGGTAAATATTTAATATTAGTTAACTATTTGATTATTTTATTTTTTAATTATTAATATTATTGATTTATTTACATTATTTATGTAGATTCACACGAAGAAAATGAATAGACTAGATGTAAATCGATTAAGCAATCTAGTCTTTATTTCATTTAATGTCAAGTTGCAGAACAAACACAAAAGGAGAAAGATATGAAATTAGATGTATTACTCGCAAAAGATGTTACTAATGCACAAGGATGGATTGTTGAGGGTGGTGAATCTGGTGATGATGAAGAAGTAGAGCCCAGTTAGGGGCTTACTTGGAGGATGGTTGGAGAAGCATCTGAGGCAGATGAAATGTTACAACCTCGTGATGAGTGGTAAATATATCAGTATTTCTCACTCATTTGACCTAATATTTTGTATAGTTTCTTGAGTTTTGTGAATATTTTGATGCTTTTTGTGTTATTTTGTAGATAACAAAAGTTTCAGTTTTCACTGGAGGTGATTTGGGGCTAAAACAGTGAAAAAATGGACAAAAGGGTAAAATGGTAATTTTGCGTGACGTGACGTGCAGCTTGCGTTGCGACCGCTAACGTACGCTGGGAGCCTACTAAAATACGCCAGGATATGTGTCAAAATCTAAGAAGTTTGATTTGCTAACGTGCGCTGGATCTTGCTAACGTGCGTTGGATCCTACAAACGTGCGTCGTGCCACGTGTCAACCTCACAGCCAATCTGCTAACGTGCGCATTTCCACGTGTCACCATCACATGCTGCCGACAATCCACATCGCCATGTCATCGCAATAATTCAGCAGTCAGCCACGTGTCAGCCACGTCACCATCCATTATCACCTTTCGCCACGTGTCAACACATCATTTAACTGAATTCCACGTGTTAACATTCGATTGGGCCGACATATTCCATCACCACGTCAGCAGATAAGAGATCAAAGCATCCAATGAGCATTTGACACGTCAGCGCATCGCGACACGCTTACCCTTGCGAGTCGCGACGCGTCGGACCCATTTGTGCCTATAAATTTAGCCGAGTTTCATTTAAATTTTCATGCCTTCCTTAGGTTTCTTTAGGGGACTTTAAGGATTGCATCTTCTTTGTTTAAGTTTTTGTAATTTAAATTAAGTATTTTACTTTTAGTACTTATAATTGTGCACTTTTACTTTCAGTAATTAATTTTATTTTATTTACTTTTCTTTTCTTTTATGTTCAGTAGTTAAATTACTGATGGGGAAGGGTGAAGCTTTTTACTATTATAATTTAGATTAATCTCCCTTAATTATAATATATAAACTATTTAAAACCTGACTTAACGAGGATACCGCCATATTGGTCGGTTGGTAATTAATTATAAATTGGTTTTAACCTGACTAAGCATGAATACCTCCTGGTTGGTCGGTTGGTGACCGACGTAATCACACGCGTATAACGCAAGCGCACGTATCGTTCAAGTAGTATAAAAAATATCGATCCACGAGGACTTAATACCTAAGCTATTTATTAATGAAGCCAATTTTTTACTAGTATCTAATGGATTGATTGTTTGATTGGGTGGTGACTTTAAACTTAAAACAAAAAATAAAATTGTGCAAAAGGAAATTGAGGAAAATTCAATATTATTAAACTATCAATGGTTGTGAATTTTTCCAATATCTTTTTAAAAGATTAAGTGGTTATTTTACGTTTGTGTAATATATCGGTTTATTAACCTTGGAACACGAAATAATGCAAAATCATCTTCTGATGGTCAGATACAAATACCCAGTGCAACTTAATTAATCATATTCTTATGTCAACCAAGTTATCTAAATTCATTAAGATTAATTTCCAATTATGGCTACCCCCGCCCGACAGGTATATTCCTATCCTGTAAGGAAATATATTAAGGGGTTATCTATCCTCAAGGAAGATCGTGGGCTATTGAGTCTAAGGTCTTTAACCTAAAATCCATTTTCTAAGTTCATTTTAAGTTTACCGAATCAATCTTATTAATGGCCAGTTAACAAGACGCATTAAGACTAAGGCTCAATAAATAAACCTTTATATTACCCAAACCGTAAAATAACCCCTTATTAACCGGTGATATTGGATTTCATCACAACCTCAGATAAATTGCTTAGTTACGACACATATTTATGGGTAGTAAAAACTTAAATAAAAGAAAAGACAAAGTAAATACTGGAAATTAAATACTGAAAAGTAAATTGTTGAAAAGTAAATTGCTGAAAGTAAATTACTGAAAAGTAAATTGCTGAAAGTAAATTACTGAAAAGTAAATTGCTGAAAGTAAATTACTGAAAAGTAAATTGCTAAAAGTAAATTGCTGAAAGTAAATTGCTAAAAGTAAATAAAGTAAAAATACAATAAAATAAAATGATGTGGGTTAGAGGATCCATTTTTATTACTATTATTTTAGATATCTCCATTAATATAATATATTAAATTTGCGTGATAATTACCAACCAGCCATATAGGCGGTATCCTGATTAAGTCAATGGAGGAAGTACAATACATGAAATGAGGCCGCCAACCACTGGAATGGTTATGTCTCGAATATGAATTGGTGGTGAAACCTCCAAAGGTTCAGGTTCCATGTTAATGATTGCTTCTTGGCCTTCTCGCATTTCCCTTCTCAACTGTCTGATGGTTCTTTCAATCTCTGGGACAAGTGGTCGGAGTTCAAAGCTTCTGGTTCGTCTCATGTAGTGTTTGAGAACCTGAAACACAAGAAAACAGAAACAAAAAGTAAAAACAAAATTAGAAACAAGTAAAGGTATCTAACCCCAAAACTAATAGTGAAAGATAAATAAGTCCCCGGTAACGGCGCCAAAAACTTGACCGACGTAATCACACGCGTATAACGCAAGCGCACGTATCGTTCAAGTAGTATAAAAAGTATCGATCCCACGAGGACTTAATACATAAGCTATTAATTAATGAAGCCAAATTTTTACTAGTATCTAATGGATTGATTGTTTGATTGGGTTGTGACTTTAAACTTAAAACATAAAATAAAATTGTGCAAAAGGAAATTGAGGAAAATTCAATATTATTAAACTATCTAGGGTTGTGAATCTTTCCAATATCTTTTTAAAAGATGAAGTGGTTATTTTACATTTGTG
The DNA here is from genome assembly GCA_019454045.1 of Zanthoxylum bungeanum. Taxonomy (NCBI): domain Eukaryota; kingdom Viridiplantae; phylum Streptophyta; class Magnoliopsida; order Sapindales; family Rutaceae; genus Zanthoxylum; species Zanthoxylum bungeanum. Next base: position 19,482 of record SKCR01013972.1, on the reverse strand, counting down.
TAATATATCGTTTTATTAACCTGGAACACGAAATTATGCAAAAGCTTCTTCCGTTGGTCAGTTACAAATACCCAGTGCAACTTAATTAATCATATTCCTATGTCAACCAAGTTATCTGAATTCATTAAGATTAAGTTCCAATTATGGCTACCCCCGCCCGATAGGTATATTCCTATCATGTAAGGAAATCTATTAAAGGGTTATCTATCCCCAAGAAAGATCGTGGGCTATTGATATTAAGGTCTTTAACCTAAAATCCATTTTCCAAGTTCATTTTAAGTTTACCGAATCAATCTTATTAATGACCAGTAACAAGACGCATTAAGACTAATGCTCAATAAATAAACCCTTATATTACCCAAATCGTAAAATAACCCCTTATTAACCGGTGATATTGGATTTCATCACAACCCTAGATAACTGGCTTAGTTACGACACATATTTACGGGTAGTAAAAACTTAAATAAAAGAAAATACATAAAGTAAATGCTGGAAATTAAATACTGAAAAGTAAATTGCTGAAAAGTAAATTGCTAAAAGTAAATAAAGTAAAAATACAATAAAAGAAAATGCTGGGGTTAGAGGATCCACTTTTATTACTACTATTTTAGATATCTCCCTTAATATAATATATTAACTTTACGTGATAATTACCAATCAGCCATATAAGCGGTATCCTGATTAAGTCAAATTAATAATTAATTACCAACCGACCAACCAGGCGGTATCCATGCTTAGTCAGGTTAAAACCAATTTATAATTAATTACCAACCGACCAATATGGCGGTATCCTCATTAAGTCAGGTTTATTATATTATAATTAAGGGAGATTAATCTATATAGCAATAATAAAAGCTTTACCTTTTACCCCAGCAAGGGGGAGTTACCTCCTCATTGTGTGAAAAGTAAAAACTGAAAAAGTAAAGAAAAGAAAGTACTGTGCGTAAAAGTAAATTGCGGAAAGTAAAAACTGAAAAGTAAGAAAAAGAAAGTGCAAAAGTGGAAATTAATTACCGAAAGCTGTAAATAAACAAACAAGATACAATCTTTTTAGTTATTCTTAAGGAATTTCAAAGAAGAAAGTATGAATTTACAAATGAAATAGCTTGGTATTAATAGGAAAAATTTTGCCTCCACCAAATCCATTATTAAATTCTCCACCAAATCCATTATTAATTGCTCCACTAATTGCTATCATGTTTGGTGGGAGTTTGACTATTTTTAATTTTTATTTATTTATTTATTTATATCCTTTGAAAATGACTTTAATAATTACACAAAACACACTTCCGGATGTTTCATCAATTTCGGTCATGCAACATTCCGAATTCGAAATTATTTTGTTCCTTAGAGTTGCAGAGCTTTGAGTCTTCTTTAATCTGGAACTTGAATCAGCTCAATCCGATATCGGAGTAAAGCGTTATGCCCAAAATATGACAATTGCGCAAAACTAGAATTTCAAAAACTGTACTTCGTTAGAACGCTCTTTCAAGTTTCCAAACTCCAAAATTAATATGTCAAGTCCAAATTTTGCCCTTATTTGACCCATATTTCTTCTTAAATGATTTCGTTGAGTCCCAATATTTTTTATATGCAAAATAAAATAAAACACATCAAAATATTTATCAAACCCGAGAAACTAAATAAAATATTAAGTAAAAGAGGTGATAAATATTGATATATTTTTCGCTTATCAGTTGGTAATTAATTATTAATTTGACTTAATCAGGATACCGCCTATATGGCTGGTTGGTAATTATCACACAAAATTAATATATTATAATAATGGAGATTTCTAAATTATAAATAGTAAAGGTAGATTAATCTCACTTTAATTTATAATATGGAAATTGTAATTTAATAATATGGAATAAAAGTTGATACCGCCTTAATGGATGGTTTTAATTATGTAACATAATGTGACACTTCTTATAGGACGGTCTTTAGGTGACAGATGATTACCGCCTATATGGCTGGTTTATGGATAAATAATAACACCGCCTTTATGGCTGGTTCAACTTAATGGGATAATACTAGTAATTTTCATATTATAATAAAGTGAGATTTCTAAAAGTGGATCCCCTAACCCCCAATATTTTATTTTTATTCTAGGGAAGTGATGAAACACAATATTAACAAGCTTAATAATTGATTTAATTATATTATGGGTAATTCTTTAGTTTATTTATTGAATCTTAAGCCTAATGCTTCTTGTTGCCTGATCACCAATAAGATTGATGTGGTAAACTTAAAATGAACTTGGAAAAAAGGATTTTAGGTTTCAGCCTTAGATTCAATAGTTCACGATCTTCCTTGAGGATAGATAACCCTTTAATAGATTTCCTTACAGGAGATGAATATACCTGTCGGGCGTGGGTAGCCATAATTGGAACTTGAACTTAATGAATTCAGATAACTTGGTTAACATAGGAATATGATTAATTGAGTTACACTGGGTATTTGCATCTGACCATCGCCAGAGGCTTTTGCATAACTTCGTGTTCCATGTTAGCAAATTAATTTATTACACATATATAAGAGAATCAATTCAACTTTTGAATAATATTGTGTGGAGTCACAACCTTAGTTATTTTGTGTCTCTTGTTATTTTCCTTAGTATTTTCTTTTGTATTTTTATTTATTTATTTAGCAAATCCACATTCAACCAACCGATCAAGCAATCATTCTCTTCTCCCTTTAATTAGATACATGTAAATAAATAGTATCAATAATTAATAACAATAGTAGGAATTAAGTCCTCGTGGGATCAATATTTTTATACTACTTGAACGATGCGTGTACTTGCGTTATACGCGTGTGATTACGCACCGGTCAAGTTTTTGGCGCCGTTGCCAGAGACTTATTTTTCTTGAGTTATTATTTTGAAGCTATCTAATTTACTTGTATCTAATTTTCTTTATTTTTATCTGTAATTTTTATTTCTTTCTTTTATTTTTCAGGTGGTTGGCATGGATCTTTATTGGGAGATTGAAAGATTACAAGCTTTACTAGAAGAAGATACACCCCAAATCTGGGAGCAACAGTCCGGTTTTCTGAGGCCTGTTGTCCAGCAAAATAATTATCATTGGATGTCAAGCAATACTACATTTTCTCAACAGAACGCAATGGAGAGATGTGAGATATGCGATGGTAACCACCCTAGCGATCAGTGTATATACCTTTCAGAGTGGCAGAATTATCGGAATCATTGAAGGTACGAAGAACCATCACATTTTCCATCTCATCCACCATCCATCTACGATCTTCATCAAAATCAACGCTCACGGGATTGTCTTTAATCAGACATCTAAAACCACGCTGAAACCTCATTGACAGATGGATTTCAGTCACGTCTGGCTGAAGATGAAAAATTTAGCGCTAGCAGGGAGGCAATCCATGCAATTTGTTGTAATTTCTGTTTTTATATTTTATGTATACATGTTGTAGAATTTTTAATTTTTGTGTGATATTTTCAGGGAAAAGCACAAACGGAGTATTTAAACAAGATAAAAGGAATGGTGTTTGGCAATCACAAAGATGAGAGCTAATTCATTAGTGATGGCTGAGTAAGGAATGGATTTTTGAGACAGATCCTATGAATTTATACCAAGCGAGTGGCGTATTGCGTACACAATTCTGTTGCCTTAATAATTGCTTTGATTTGCTTTACTTTTGTTATTTTCTTTTGTTTTCTCAGACAGGATCCAGACTTTTTGAACTTTCATGATTTCTTTTATTTTTTTGCTAATAATCGTCCTTTAGAAGATACTAGTGCTATTATTACTAACCCTTTTCAGGTGCTATAAATTCAACTCATCATTACACTTTTAAAGGTATCCAGATAAAAATGGAAGCCACTTCAAGAAGACAAGTTGAAAATATTTGTGTCTTTTGTGGTACTAGTGTTGGTACTAAGCCACAATACGTAGCAGCATCACAGGAATTGGGTCGAGTCTTAGCTAAAAGGAATATGCACCTAGTATATGGCGGTGGCAATCTTGGATTAATGGGGATCGTTTCAAAGACCGTACAAGAAGGAGGTAGTCAAGTCTTGGGAATCATCCCAAAATCTTTGGCAGAGGCAAATCTTATTGGACCATCAAACAGAGAAGAAATGATCGTGTCAGGTATGTCTGAACGACTAGTGGAAATGATTAACTGTGATGATGCTTTTATTGCTTTGCCAGGTGGCTTGGGCACGATGAAGGAAATTTTTACAGTACTATCTTGGGCGAACTTGAACATACACCAGAAACCAATTAGACTGTTCAACGCAGATGGATTTTATGATTTTCTTTGTGTATTTCTTGATGATGCCCGGAGAAATGGGTTCGTGTCAAAACCTTTAAAAGAACTCATCTTCACTGCCAGAACTGCCCCAGATTTAATTGACCAAATCTTAGCCTTTGAACCACAAATTGACCCTATCCTTTCCAAGATAAACTGGTCCGATAATGATCTTAAGAAGCGTCAGATAAATCTGGATCTTAACCTATAATTTTCATTTTAGATGTAGAATTTCAGCTAACCAGATACTATCTTCTACTATTTAAGATATTGGGGACAATGTCTCATTTAGGTTTGGGGGGGAAATAGTTGATTAGTATTTTGTTTTTATTATGTTTTTTTTAGTCAAAATTTTTCGAAAAACTCAAAAAACAAATATTGAAAAATTTTACAAAAATCAAAAAAAAATATTTTGTGTTTTTATGTTTTTAATTTGATTATCGGTGTGAAATTGGTGTGAGATAGCTATGTAAGGAGTTTCCACTCCTGAGACGTATCACAACCTATTTCGGAACAAGTTAATTTTTGTTTATTTCCTTTTGAATTATTTATTTGTGAATTCTCCATAAAACTGACTTTAATGGATCTTCATATGCTCAGTTGACAGGTATTATCAACATACATGGTAACATACGGACATTAGTTGTATTTGAAAAGTTTGTAATATTCAGTGCTCTAGTTTAATTGGAGGAAGCATCTATAAAAGCAATGTGATAAAAAAAAACAAACAAACAACGTCCAAGATCCGAGTTATTAAGTTCGTAGGGGTGTTTTAACACCTAGTGCCCTAAAAACAACTGGTTTGGGAGTCACTGGCCCAACGCTCGCTACATGGATCAAACATGTTAGAAAAAATATATACATCTGAAGTCAGAGTAATTAAGTCTGTAGGGGTGTCTTAACACATGGTGCCCTAAGGCCAACTGGTTTGTGAGTCACTGGCCTAAAGCTCGCTACATGGATGGAAGATATTGTATATAAATATAAAAAAAATTAAAAAAAAATCAAAAAATATTCCATTGCCTAAAAAAATGTGTGAATTCTGATATAACTTTAGGACAAAAATATTACCTTCTTTTCAACTACACTTGTAACTATTGTGGGGAAAAATGAGTTGATATTATATTTTGTTGGCTGTGTGTTATGGATAATGGTAAAAATAATCGGAGAATTTACTTATTCGGTAATTTAGAAAGAAAGAAAACAACTTTTAACTTAGATAAGAAGTTTCACCTGATTAATCGCTAACTTCTTTATTCTCTTTTCTCTTGTCTTTTTGCTTTTGTGTGCATTAGTTTTACTATCTTTTTACTTTTGTAAAACGTTTGTGGGTATCGTTGCTGTAAGCCCTCACGAGACTACAACCCGTCCACTAGGGACTGTTGGACAGTTATGACCCATAGCATCACTATTTGTACAGATCATGGTGTTGTTGTACAAATTAACTATGTGACAAAGGAAATTTCTCTTTTATCATTTGTAATTAGATTACCAAGATGTATAAATGATAGAAGGTCCATATGATTAGTTCCGGATTGATAAGATATGAGACAGTATCAATCCACGAAAGTTTAATTATTAAATATACCTAGTCGTAGTATTATCGAGATTGGACATCGATAATGCGGAATATACTAGTATTGCACTTGTGCGCGTTGTGGGAGTATAACGACATAGTTCTCATATATTTGGGTACATGATACTCATGCAAGTGTAATAGAGGTTGTGTTTTACCGATGGTACGGAAAACAGCTTCGCTCTAGATAGACCCCTCAGAATTCCATTGGTAGTATGACTATGTGTATATGGAAGTCCGAATCAGGGTAGGTGTATTTGGTCTTAACTTGAGACTTGCACCACTAATACTTGCGACAATCAATATACTTTAGTTTTGGTCGTCCATGGCTTTAACAGGTTCTGTGTAAACCTCTTCTGGGTATATTGAGAATCGTAGTGTATTGGGTATGATGTCGAGATGGAAGTATCACTCCAGTCATAGTGGAGATAATGATCACGTAGGATACGGAACTGGTTCTCTTATATGCTGCCGCTATCGGGATAATATGACTAGGTCATGTTTATCCGATTATAGAGACTAGTTACAAGAGATCCGATATGTGCTTCGTACGGGGCAGACACGATTCCAGCCCCAGGCCTTGCACGTGACATCCGATACTGGATTGAAATACGCAATACTACGTATACTACGCCTGATATAGATCACATATTCCAGTAAGAATATTTCTGGAGAATTGGGTAGGCACGGTGCTTTGCTAGAAGCCAACCATGTCTTGTAAATCGGTAAAAACGTAGTACTAGGTATGTACGTGTTCGGATAGTCCGACGACCGGATTACTGCCAACATATCCGGGGATCTCATGGGTCGCTTCCCGAAGATTCACCGATGACGTATGACTCGCACTTTATTAATCTGGGATTAATTAGAGAGAGAGAAAATTAATCTGGGATTAATTGCAGATATATTTTATCTGGGATAAAATATTATTTAAAGAGAGAGAACGATTAATTTGGAATTAATCGATAAATTAATATATTCGATATATTAAACGAAATTGGATTTCGACGCGGAATTAAAATTAGATTTTAATTCAGGCGAACGAGTTAATTTAGAATTAATTCGTTAGCTACGTGAATAGTGATTTTGCTAGGCATAATTATTTAATTACGTCGCAATGGAAAATTCGTTAATTTAGAATTAGCGAACCCGAGCTCGGGAGTGTTTGCGGGCGCACTCGCATTACGAATTAAAGTACGGCCCACAAGTCACATTAAGCGTCAAATCATTAGTCACTTTGATTGATTTGATGTCTAGTCACTTTGAGTGATTGACAAGATGTCACTATTGATTTATGGTGGTAGTTGGAAGACATTAATTGTTTTTTGCCTTTGACTTTTTCGAAAATGAAAAATGGTATATGTTTAATTGATTTTTGGAAATCAATTAACTAATACACAACGCATTTTTCTTTCTTCTCTCATCTCTCCCTCACGCCCAAGGGGCTATTTTCTTCTTCTCCTTTCCTGCAAATGCCGAGAGTTTGCAAGAAGAAACATGGTGATTTTTGTGGCAAAAATTACCAAGTGCTAGCACACTTCCGGAGTCTTGCGAAGGTGATAGGGAAACCGACTTGTGAGCTTCGAATCACCCTTCGAGAGCTTGGAGCTTGGACCAAAATTGGAGCAGAAAAATCAGCCCAAAGCCGAGACTTCAAGGAAGGAAAAGCTTGAAGATTTTGATGTTCCTCGCATCGCATAACCGATCAATGTAAGTATGATTCCGCCATGCTTTTATGAGTATTCACATATGTGTTTCATTGCTTGATTTGATCCTTGGGACTTAATACAAACCCAACAATGGTATCAGAGCCATTTTGAGCATGAAACAATTTAGTGTAAATTTTGGGTAAAATTAATTTGAGCATGATTTGATAAAATTGATTGATTGAGTATGCTTGAATGATGTTGTATTGAAGTTGTATATGATCAATTTCATGAAATATTGATTGGATCAATTTTTCCCCAATTGGTTAGGCTTGGCCGAATCTAATCTTGCCCTAATGTCATGGTATTTTTTTTGTGTTTTTTATCATTGGATGAGTTGGAAAACATTGGGTAATGTTGATTGTGGATTTAATTGGATTGAAACCGAATCAGACAAATAAAACCCCAAAATGCCGAGACTTGATAAGCATGAAAATGATGTGATTTTTGATTCAATTGTGTTGGACATAAGTTGATGATAATGAGCATAATTAATTGAGTGAATTAGTATTTTGGAAATATTAATTTGGTTAATTAATTATGACATACACTTTGGTTAATTTAATTATGAAATTTGGAATTTTGAAATTAAATTAATTGGGCTTAAATTTGGAATTGGACTTTTAAAGTTGTAATTGGGCTTAATGGGCTTGGTTGTACCAAGTTTGATTTAGGCTAAATTGGTTGGATCCAATTGGGCCCAAAACCATATCCATAAAGTCCAATTATGACTTAATGGACCTTTATATTTTAATTGGGTCTAATGGGCCTAAATTGGTTTCTTGGCAAATAAGGGTGATTCCTTAAATGGGCTTTGGTATTTGGGTTTGACCCATATTGACCAAAAGTCCATGCCTTAGAAATTAATTAAAAGTCCATTGGACTTTAATTAAATTGACATTGGATGTTAATCGGGCTTTGAGACCCGTAACGATTAGATTTGGAATCTAAGTCGAAGAGGTTCATTAATAAAGTGTAATATTTAATTGGAATTACTAAATGAGTTAGTATTAAATACAAATTAAATTGGATTTAATTTTTTAGTTTAATATAATACAAGAATTCGTACTTTGAGTACTTATTCGCAAAACGAGTTGGACTCGCGCAAAATCAAATCGTTGTTTGAACATTGGATGGTCATTAAATTCAGATTAATTAATTGGATTAGATTGATTGATAACATGCTTGTGTGAATACATGGATGCGATGTATGAATAATGTATATCAGATGGATATTAGATGGGTGAGGGCATTTTGGAAATTGTTGTAATAAATTTAGAATTTATTAATTGGACCTACGTGTCCAGCCTATTACCTCCTTACTATGTGTATTTCTCTTCTCACATATTCCCCTCAATGTAAATGAGGTTTCTTTAGAAGTGTTATGTAATCGAGTAGAAGTAATACTTGTGCTAGCGGGAGAGAGGAAAAAGAGAGATTTGTTTTAATTATCCATCCGCATATCATTATTATATTTATTTATATGCGCCTTATTATGTGTTTAGAATGCATGTTTAAGGGTGTATGATGATGATGAGACCTTAACAAAGATAATTAATTGGTTGCCAATTACGCGAAAAACCCTCAAAACATATTAAGCGTTTTTCCTTCCATTGAGTGATTCTTACTCAAGATCCAAGACCGACACTGGTTTGTTGGCCAAAGTCAAGACCTTTGTCCGTCTCAGATGTGTTTGAATCATGAAGGCTTTGTTCCATATTGGTGTCTTGTCCAAGTTGTGATTTGTTGGCAAAAGTCAAGATCACTTTTTGTCCATCGACATTGATTACGAAGCTTTCCAAGGTCAATGGGTTCCGCTTAACTGGGATCACTAAGTTTTTTGTGCCAAAGACAAGGCTTAGTTGATTCAGAGGAAAAAGGTTAGGAAATATATTGGATATATTGGCATATATAAGATATATGTTTCGGACTTGGATGTCCACCTACTGGATCTAGGAATTGGATTGGATCCAATTGATCTTAGAGATCTACCTAGTTAATTATCATACAATTTGTTGGCCAAAGTCAAGATTGTGTGTTATTTAACGGGTTCCTAGCCCACTAGGAAACAAGGTTTCCCGAGTACTCAACAGAGGGTTAGAGGCTCGCCGAAAAATAGTGGGAGGCAAGTATTAAATTTGCAATATTCGTTTAGTTACTTGCCATACGCGCTCATTTCAATTTTTCGTCATATAAAATTACTTATTTATTAGTTGGACTAATATTTAATTGTTGTTTTAATTTAACAGTTGGACTGTATTCAAACTATTTCATTATAGTTGATTATATAATTGGATTATAATAATCAATATATTTGAATTAACTACTTCAATTAATAGTTGATTTTATAATTGGATTATAGTAATCAATATAATTGAATTTAACCTGTTAAATTATAGTTGATTATATAGTTGGACTATAGTAATCATTATATTAAATAGTACCTAAAATCGTTGATTAAATAGTTGGACTATTAGAATCAAGATAATTGAAAGATTAATGTTTAAAACATAATCCTGTGTGAAAATATATTTAAACGACTTTAATTTTCAAATTGGGAATAATGAATCAGGATAGTCCTGAAAACTAAGAAGTTACTTTATTTGATAAAATAACATCTTAGGCCTAAGCCTGGAGTTAAGCAAATAGTAGAACATGATATTTGGAATATTAATGTGATGATAACTTTAGTGCTTAATCCAATAAACTTGCCAAATAGACTCCTTAATTTCTTATTCAGAACTAAGGATTAGATCCTTATAGTATGATAAAGAAATTGAAGGATCTTCATAGATCTATTCTTAGATCTTAGAAGAACTAATTGCAATAGAAAATTCTTGGAGAGTTAATGGCTATACTCAATGAGACAAAGCCAAAGTTTGCAATATGGCAAGAAGTGCAAGGCGCATCTTACTTCGACATTCCGGAAGGCTAAGGCTTGGCCAAAGGCTTCTGGAGTGTGGAAAAGGGGCAAAGGCAAAATCATTATAATCTTCTGGGAAGACAAATGACATATCCCAAGATGTCTGCCTAAACTATGGCAAACGGGGTCACTAAAGCGTGACTGCCGTATGGACAAGGTAGACATGAAGGAAGTGAAGAGAGGCAAGGCTCTAGCTTCAAAATATGTTTGTCATAAACATGTTCACAACTAGTATTAAAAATGGATTTTAAATACTGATGTGCTACATAAATATGTATTGATGTGCAGAATCTGCTGAGAGCAGGATACTGACTTCAGTTGAGATTAATCTGCGAATCGGAAACGGGACTAGAGTCACTGTTTTAACCGTAGATACCTAAGTTTAGGAACTACCCTTCGGGTGTGTACTTAAAATTAGGAATCTGTTACAATGTAACTAGTTTGACTAGGAACACTATCTCTATATCAGGGTTTAACCTGTTGCGGGTATACCTTTATATTCTAGAACACTAAAGTGTTTTACTATATAAAGATGATATTGAGATAAACACATTAGATGTGAAAAATAGTATTTATATTTTGAATATAAATAAATCTCAAACGTATAACATGACAAACAAATAGCTCAAACTGAATTAATCAGTTGAGACTTATTTGTGGCATTGTTGTCTAGGACACAACCAAAACAAGACTCGTATATCCACACTTTTGAAGAGAGTGGATACTAGGACGGATTTGATTCTATTCAAATGATGTCTACGAATCTAGTTTATTAGGCAAAGTGCCTAAATTGCTTTTACTTGGTAAAAGTGAAAATGCCATCGATCTGTTAGCCCTTGTTCATAGTGACGTAAGTGGGCCCATATCTAGCTAGGCTAGAAGTGGATATGAATGTTTCGTGACCTTTACGGATGTGGCATCGCGTTATGGTTATGTGTTTCTTTTGAAACACGAATCAGAAACTTTTGATAAATTCAAAGAGTTTCGACACGAAGTAGACAAACAGATCGGCTAAAGTATTAAACACCATGATTGGACCATGATAAAAATACTTAAACAATAAGTTTCTCAAATACTTGAAAGAGTATAGTATTCTTTCAATGAGGACTCCTCCCAGAACACGTCAGTTTGACGGTGTATCCGAACAGAGAAACCGAATTTTGTTGGACAAGATAAGGTTAATCATGAGTCGCTCTGAGCTACTATTTCCTTCAAGGGATAAGCTTCAAACAGTGCAAAACTTATTGTGAATAAGGTTCCATAAAATATGTTAGACAAACTTTATATTAGATATGAACAGGAAAGAAACTGGGTTTTCTTATTCCTGAAGATTTGGGAATGCTAGGCATATGTTTGGATGATACCAAACTAGAACCCAAATCGGATAAGTGCCTAAGTTGTGGGTTATCCTAGGGAAACCAAAGTATAGTACTTATATAACTCACAAGAGAACAATGTAATTGTTGCTCGCCATGCGTTTTTCCTAAGAGGAATACCTATATGCAGTGGTAAGTATAAGGAAAGTAAAACTCGATGAAAATCGGAGTAATTCTGTTCGAGACACCGATTCCTTAATGGAACACAAATAGTTCATCAAGGATGAAACTATACCAATAATCTTCGAATACACAAGAACCACGTAGGTCGGAGAGAGTCAGAAAAAACCTGGGGTATGGGTTTCTGATCTCACCTCATGAAGATGTCGATCTTATTGAGGGATACGAACTGACTACGCATGAAGAAGTGATACAAGGTATCGACTCCCTATTATGGCAAAGTGCCAAGATGTCCGAAATGGATTCCATGTATACCAACCAGGTTTGGACACTGGTTGTTGTACCGAAAGGCATTGTGCCTATTGGTACTATATAAGTCTTCAAGGAAGACATACATGGAAGGCAACATACCAACGTACTAAGCTAGGCTTGTAGCGAAAAGGTATCATTATCAACATTGTGTCGATTACGACGAAACCTTTTACTCGTTGCCATTGTTAAATCCATTTGGATAATGCTTGCTAATGCTGCATGTTTCATTTATGAAATATGACAGCTGAACGTCAATCGCTTTCCTTAAATGGAAACCTTATGGAGGATGTTTATAACATCCTGACGGTTTTATCGTACCAAAACGAACAAACAAGGTTTTCGAGTTAATTCGATCCATGGATGGATTGATGCAAGCATAGTGTTCTTGGAACTATCGTTTTGATGTAATCATAATGGTGTATGATTTGATTCAAAACGAAAATGATCTTGTGTATATAAGGAGGTTAGTGGGAGCGCCACTGACAATGAAAGTCTAAATAATGATGACATATCATTTCTTGGAAATGATATTCCCATAAAACAATCGGTGAAAGCTTGGCTTTCATGAAAAATTCTCCGTAGAATTCTTGGGAGAGACAACTTTTATTCTAGGAATAAATATCTACTGGGATAGATCTAAAAGTTGTTTGCACTCTCTGATAACTCGTACATTGAAATAAATGTACGCGACCTGGTGTCTCATACGCTTTAAGCATATGGAGTCACAATCGGGCCAATCCAAGTGATAGTCACTGGATTGATGTTAAGAACATCCTTAAGTATCTTAGAGGAACTAAGGATGCTGTCTTATACTATGGAGAAGGAGAATTTGAAGTGACTGGGTTCACCGTTGCAAGTTTCATAACCGATAAAAAACGACTATAAGTCGTAACAAAGGTACTACACAGTTTGAATAACGGGACAGTGAGCTGGAAATCTTCCAAGCAAGATACTGTTACCGAATAAAAAAAAAGTGGATAATTGGTGCAGCTGAGGCCAGCAATAGAAGCCTTTGGATCAATAATAATCCTAATTAGATTAGAAGTTGTTCTGTTAGCAGCTGAGCTAGGCTACAGCACAGGCTAAAGAATTAATGGTCTCATCAACAATCCAGATAAATACTTCACTATTCATCTGATTCGTTCGGATCATACATCGTGGCGATGTGATGATCGAATAAATCGCATCAGATGATAATCATGAAAATCCGCTGACGAAAGCCTTTTCTCAGCAGAAGTTTGAGCGAACCATACATAGTTCGGATGTAGGACACTTGAGTGATTGGCTATAGGCCAAGTGGGAGATTATTGGACAGTTATGACCCATAGCATCACTTTTTGTACAGATCACGGTGTTGTTGTACAAATTAACTATGTGACAAAGGAAATTGCTCTTTTATCATTTGTAATTAGATTACCAAGATGTATAAATGATAGAAGGTCCATAAGATTAGTTCCGGATTGATAAGATATGAGACAGAATCAATCCACGAAGGTTTAATCATTAAATATCTCTAGTCGTAGTATTATCGAGATTGGACATCGATAATGCGGAATAGACTAGTATTGCACTTGTGCGTGTTGTGGGAGTATAACGGCATAGTTCTCATATATTTGGGTATATGATACTCATGCAAGTGTAATGGAGGTTGTGTTTTACCGATGGTACGGAAAACAGCTTCGCTCTAGATAGACCCCTCAGAATTCCATTGGTAGTATGACTATGTGTATATGGAAGTCCGAATCAGGGTAGGTGTATTTGGTCTTAACTTGAGACTTACACCGCTAATACTTGCGACAATCAATATACTTTAGTTTTGGTCGTCCAGGGCTTTAACAGGTTCTGTGTACGCCTCTTCTAGGTATATTGAGAATCGTAGTGTATTGGGTGTGATGTCGAGATGGAAGTATCACTCCAGTCATAGTGGAGATGATGATCACGTAGGATACGGTATGTGCTTCGTACGGGGCAGACACGATTCCAGCCATAGGCCTTGCACGTGACATCCGATACTGGATCGAAATATGCAATAATACGTATATTACTGATGAGTGTATATTTATATCACTATTTCCCACTCATTTAACTTAATATTTTGTATAGTTTCTTGAGTTTTATGAACGTTTGGATGTGTTTTATTGTTATCTTGCAGATAAATAAAGTTTGGACATCACTGGAGGCAATTTGGGGCAAAACCGGACAAAATGCGTCAACAGGGATATTTTCGTCTTCTGCGCGTCGCGACGCTGGAACACTGCGCGCCGCGACGCCCAGCGTGAGCCGAATTTGCTAACATGCGCCTGGTCAACGGTCAACAATTTGAGAAGTTTTGACTTTGCTAAAATGCGCCGTGCCACGTGTCACCATCACATCCCATCTGCTAACATGCGCCATGCCACGTGTCATCATCATATGCTGCCGACACTCAGACTTGACACGTGTCGCCTCGTCATCAGCCATGTCAGCGGTCAACGAGTCAACCTTGCCACGTGTCATGCCACATCATCGTCCACGTCAGCAGGTCAACAGAGTCAACATGCCACGTCAGCCTCAGCCAATCACAACTTGACACGTGTCGCCACGTGTCGCAATCCTATTGTGCCGACCAATGCACACCACGCCTACGCCACGTCAGCGCCACGTCATCGCACGTCATCAATGACGTCATCACAATAATTGAGAATTAGCCGCCTTGACACGTGTCGCGTGTACAGTCAGCCGCCTTGATGACGTGTCGTCTCCTCAGCGTGCCACGTCGACAAATGCGCGTCGCGACGCGCAGGTCCTTGGAGTCGCGACGCTCTCGAACAGTTCCTGAACAGTAAAATTTTTGCTATAAATAGGCCGCGAATTTTCAGTTTTTAAAACACCTCTCTCTCTCTTGATTTCTCTCTCTAGAGAGAGTTTCTCTCTCTAGAATTTTATTTTTTTTAGTTTTTAATTTTTAGTTTGTAATTTATTTTAATTACTTTTTGTAATAATAGTAATTTAATTTTTACTTTTTACTTTTTACAGTTTTTACTATTCACCATGTTGAAGTAACTTTTTCAGCTAGGGTGAAAGGTAATTCTTTCTAATGGCTATTTAGATTAATCTCCCTTAAAAATAATATATTAACTATTTAAAATATTGACTTAATAAGGGATACCGCTATATTGGTCGGTTGGTAATTTAATTTTAATCTGGTTTAAACCTGACTAATCACGGATACCGCCAGACTGGTCGGTTGGTAATTTATTTTTGGTTCCGCCTTAATGGCTGGTTGGACTTAATTTGACTTATCAGGATACCGCCAGACTGGTCGGTTGGTAAACTTTAAACAAGTTTATATATTATTTTATGGGAGTATTCTAAATTAGTAGTAGTAAAAGTAATTCCTTTTACCTTAGCATTTTATTTTATTGTAATTTATTTTTCAGCTTTTTACTTCATGTCTTTTACTTTTATGTTTTTACTAGTCCTAGTTATGTGTTAGTTTTCTGAGGTGTGATGATTTTTAATATCACCGGTTTATAAGGGGTTAATTATTAATTTGGGTAATATTAAAGTTTATTTATTGAGTCTTAATCTTAATGCCTTTTTAATAACTGGCCATTAAAAAATTGATATGGTAAATCTAAAATGAACTAGACATAGGGATTTTAGGTTTCAGCCTTAGACTTAATAACCCACGATCTTCCTTGAGGATAGATAACCCTTTAATAGATTTCCTTACTGGATAGGAATATACCTGTCGGGCGGGGTCGGGTGGTAGCCATAATTGGAACTTAAACTTAATGAATCCAGATAATTTGGTGACATAGACATATGGTTCAATTGGGTTAAATTGGGTATTTGTGTCTGACCATCGACAGAGGCTTACACATAATTTAGTGTTCCAGGTTAATAAATCAATATATTACCAACTTTAAGATAACCACTTCATCTTTAAAATGATATTAAAAGAAATCACAACCCTAGATCTTTGTGTCTTTTGTTTTTCCTTAATATTTTCTTTTGTCTTTTTATTTATTTATTATTTTGTAAAACCACTTTCAACCAATCAAGCAATCAATACATTTCTCCCCTTTAATTAGATATTTGTAAATAAATAGATTCAACAATTAATAACAACAGTAGGAATTAAGTCCTCGTGGGATCGATATTTTTATACTACTTGAACGATACGTGCGCTTGCGTTATACGTGTGTGTTTTACGCCGGTCAATTACGCCTGATATAGATCACATATTCCAGTAAGAATATTTCTGGAGGAATTGGGTAGGCACAGTGCTTTGCTAAGAGCCAACCATGTCTTGTAAATCGGTAAAATGTAGTACTAGGTACGTACGTGTTCGGATAGTCCGACGACGAATTTACTACCAACATATCCGGGGATCTCATGGGTCGCTTCCCGAAGATTCACCGATGACGTATGACTCGCACTTTATTAATCTGGGATTAATTAGAGATAGAGAAAATTAATCTGGGATTAATTGCGGATATATTTTATCTGGGATAAAATATTATTTAAGAGATGAGAACGATTAATTTGGAATTAATCGATAAATTAATATATTCGATATATTAAACGAAATTGGTTTCAACGCGGAATTAAAATTAGATTTTAATTCGGGCGAACGAGTTAATTTAGAATTAATTCGTTAGCGATGTGAATAGTGATTTTGCTAGGCATAATTATTTAATTACGTCGCAACGGAAAATTAGTTAATTTGGAATTAGCGAACCCGAGCCCGGGAGAGGTTTGCGGGCGCACTCGCATTACGAATTAAAGTACGGCCCACAAGTCACATTAAGCGTCAATCATATAGTCACTTCTTTGATTGATTGATGTCTAGTCACTTTGAGTGATTGACAAGATGTCACTATTGATTTATGGTGGTAGTTGGAAGACATTAATTGTTTTTTGCCTTTGACTTTTTTGAAAATGAAAAATGGTATATGTTTAATTGATTTTTGTGTTGGATAATATGACCCATAGCGTCACTATTTGTACAGATCACGGTGTTGTTATACAAAATTAAACTATGTGACAAGGAAATTGCACTCTCATCATTTGGATTAGATCACCATAGATGTATAAATGAAGAGAGAGGTCCATATGATTAGTTCCTGGATTGAGTGATATGAGATAGTATCAGTCCACGAAGGATTAATCATTAAATATCCCTAGCCGGAGTATTATCGAGACAGGACATCGATAATGCGGAATAGGCTAGTATTGCACTTGTGCGCGTTGTGAGGGCACAACGCATAGTTCATAGTTCTCATATTTTAAGTATTGGCTACTTATGCAAGTGCGATAGGAGGTTGTGTTTCACCGATGGTACGGGAAACAGCTTCGCTCTGGATAGACCCCTCGGAATCCCATTGGTATTATGACTATGTGTCTATGGGAGGCCGAAATCAAGGTAGGTGTGTATAGTCTTAACCTGAGACTTGCATCGCTAATACTTGCGATAATCGGTAGACTTTAGTCTTGGTGGTACAGGGCTTTAACCGGTTCTGCGTACACGCTTCTGGGTTTATCAGAGAGTCGTGGTGTATTGGGTGTTGTGATGTCGAGACGGAAGTATCACTTCAGTCATAGTGGAGATGATGTCACGCAGGATACGGTATTAGTGCTCTTAAGTGCTGGCCGGCCATCGGGATATTATGACAAGGTCATGTATATCCGATTATAGAGACTAGTTACCAGACATCCGACATGTGCTTCGGACGGGGCAGACACTTATCCAGCCCCAGCCCTAACACGTGACTATCCGATACTGGGCCGATATATACACAATACTACGGTATACTACGCTTGATACAGATCTATATATTCCTGTAAGAATATTTCTGGAGAATTGGGTAGGCATGGCGCTTTGCTAGAAGCCAACCTTGTCTTGTAAATCGATATAAACGTAGTACGAGGTACTTACGTGTTCGGATAGTCCGACAACCGTATTTACTGCCAACATATCCGGAGATCTCATGGGTCGCTTCCTGAAGATTCACCGATGACGTATAACTCGCACTTAATTAATTGGGATTAATTAGAAGAGAGAGAAAATTAATCTGGGATTAATCACGGAGATATTTTATCTGGGATAAAATATTAATTAAAGAGAGAGAAAGATTAATTTGGAATTAATCGATAAAATAATATATTCGATATAATATAAGAAATTGGATTTCGACGCGGAATTAAAATTAGATTTAATTCGGGCGAACGAATTAATTAGAATTAATTCGTTAGCGACGTGAATAGTGATTTCACAAGGCGTAATCATTTAATAACGACGCGACGGAAAATTCGTTAATTTGGAATTAGCGAACCCGAGCCCGAGAGTGATGCGAGCGCATTCGTATTTCGAATTCGAACGCGGCACGCAAGTCACATCAAGCGTCAAATCACTACTCGCATCAATCATCAAATCACTTGTCACTTTGAGTGATGTGATATGACATGTTGTCACTTTATTAAAGTGACTTGATGTGAATAGTGATAGATGTTGAAAAGGCATTAATGCTCTGATACCATTGTAAAGTTTCAATCAAGTCCCAAGAATCATCAATCATGCATAAAAACGAGTATGAACACATCAAAGGAGTAAGGCGGAAACATAACTCCCATTTTCACGGTTTCACGTGAAAACCCTTCTCCTTCTCTTTTCCCTCTCTTTTCTTCTTCCTCTTCTCACGGCTTCAAGCCGTTCTTCACAAATGTTTCTGGTTTGACCGAATCAAAAGGGGAAGCAAGGAAGAAGACTTAGTGCTAGCACACCATGAGTGATACATAGGTGATAAGGAAACGAATTATGAGCTTGGAATCAATTTTTTTGAAGCTTGGAGCTTGGAACTTCCATGGTGCTCATCAATGGCCGACCATGGAGGAGACAAAAACCAGTGAAACCGAGCAGCCCACTGCATGAGGACGCCCACTGCCGAGCATGAAGGGAGGCAGAGAAAACGCATCTTCTTCGTTGCATCTCAAACCGTTCACTTGAGCTATTGGTTGCATAAAACGAATTTAGGGGTCTTGAGCAAAGTTGGGGCTTTTTGATTTAAGCATGATTTTTTCAAATTGTTTGTTTAAGAATGTTTGTATATTAATAACTTAGAGTTATATGTAATCAATTTGAAGAAAAATAATTGGATTGATTTTCCCCAATTTGCTTATTGTTGGCCCAAAACTTTA